>BSBK01005097.1:295000-375000 GCA_027943335.1 Chamaecyparis obtusa | reverse complement strand
TGAGGGTTAACACAAAGAGGTTAGTCGCATGGTCGCATAGCCCATTTCCTGGCTATGTGATCATGTGACAACCTGCCAACACTACAACCATTAACCTACCTTGTCATTGCTGTGGATGCCACATTACCACCTACCACCGGGCCCCATGGACACGTGTCAACCGGTCACATGATCGCATGTCAAAAAACTCTGACATGCAATCATGCGATAGCCAACCCAGGTTGCCACATAACCACCAGTGGGACCATCGCCAAAGAAACCCTACCTTTCAAAATCTTTGAAGACCCGAGCCCACCATTAGGAGATTGCATGATGAAGGCAAAGTAGACCGCCAGCTAGGTCGCTAGATGTTATGGGCTTAACCACCAGAATCAGGAGACTAGGAGATAACCATGAGTCACCAGATCATGGAATGAAAAACTTAACCGCCAGGCAGCTCAACATCACTAGGAACTAGGACCCACATGGACAGGTGGCAAGCGGTCGCATGATCGCATGTCAGAAAAGTCTGACATGCGGCCATGCGACAACCAATCAAGAAGAGCCTGCAGACCTAGACCCACTTCATGCCCACACAAGAAAATCCAATGGCTGTCGCAAAAGTGTAAAGGTTAAACATCATGCATCTTCACCATGTGAACATGTGACAACCACCGATTCTATCTGAACTTTAACCACACCGGGCAACTGAGAAGAACTGGGTCCCACCAACCAATCGCACTTGCGCAGTTAAGACTGAGGTCGAAAACACACAAAGTTTTCGACACAATGAAAGACTGAAAACACACAGGGTTTTCATGCAGACCAAAAGGTGGCAGGGAGACCGAAAACATCATGGATTTTCAAAAACATTGTGGGTTTTTGACACTTGGGCATATTTTGAAATTATTTCCTAGAGACCTTAAAACTTGAATATCTCCCTAGGTTTTGTAATTCAACACGTGCAATTTGGACTGGAGCAAGGTGACACAATGAAGAACACAGGGTAGGACACACACCATGAAACACTATGGATCTTCAATGCAAGATGAAACTGTGCAACAAGGTGGGATAACTTCAAAATTTGTAGGGAAAAGGTCATTTTCCTGGGATTTTGCATTGACAGGAAAATGGACTAACACATCGCCCAGAAGGAATTGTCTGATACAAAAAACATTGTGATCAGTCATTAGATATTAGCAAAAGGATTGGTTGGGAATAATTTTTTTGAAACAATTAGTGGTGGGAACAATGGTGGGATAATTTATCGGAGCAATTAGTGGTGGGAAAAAATGGTTTCAACTATTGTCGATTCCTTTGGTGGTGCTAGAAAATAAATGCATCATTCATTGCGCAAGTTCTACAATGAGCATGGGCTAATCATCTTCTCACAACTGACTTCACTCAATCAACTATCCTCTATGAATCTCCAATATATTTAACCACCCTTACAATTCATTCTTGACAATCTCCTCATTTCAATAATGGATTCTCTCTCAATTTTGGTATGCTAGTAATCTCATTCAAGACGGCATGGAGAATTTGTACCTAAACATGGTTTTAATTTTTTCACCTCATTCAAAACATAAACCAGTTTAAAGATGAGGGTTTTCTATCCCCATGGTCACCTGAAATAGGTTATGGGTATTTTAGATATGTGAGATGTTATAAATTCTTCTCTCTTGTAGGTTTTCATTCACAAAAAATAATTATTATAGGTGAAAAGAATCCATGTTCACAGCTGTCAAAAGGGAATTACAATAAACAAGCTTGTGGAAAATACCTTGATAAAAGTGTACATCAAGTGTGCAAGCTTGGAAAACACTAGAAAGGGTGTTTGACAATAAGTTTGAATGAGATGTGTGCTCTTGGACTCTGATGATTATAGCTTATGCAAAGAACAACCCTTTTGAAGAGGCACTCATTCGGGTTCATGAAACGAAAGATGTTGAAGCTGATCGCTTAGGTTTTTCAAGTGTTGTTTTAGTTTGTGCCAAATTGGGATTTGTTGAATAGGATATGGAACTCCCTTGACAAATTTCAACAAAGTGATTTCAATCTCATGTCTCTTTAGCCAATACCCTTATTGTATGCAAAATGTGCAAATATATAGAAAGCATCGAAACAAGTTAATAAAAATGCCCGAGTAGGATTTTATTTCTAGACAATGTTAATAGCAAGATACATGCATAGTGAACTTATTCATGAGGCTTTGTATGTCTTTGAGTGAATGCCTCATCAAGACATCGTGTCTTGGAATCTTATGATTGTGGGGTTTACGCAGAATGTGTATGTTGATGAGGCCATGAAATTGTTTAACGAAATGCCTCAATTAAATGTCATCTCATGGAATGAGATGATAATGGGATTTGTATAGAGAGGGATTGATGATGAATCCCTAAAACTCTTTCAGGAAATGCCTCAAAGAGATGTGGTTTCCTGGAACTCCATGCTTGTTGGATTTGCACAAAATTGGTCTATTGATGAGGCACTTAAACTCCTTTGGGAAATGCCTCGGCCAAATTTGGTTTTGTAGAACGTAATGATTGTAGGATTTGGATAGAATGGTCATATTGAGGAAACCCCTATGGATTTTAGAGAAATGGAATTGGCAAGCATGATGCCAGACTCAAAAAATAATCTGGATGTTCTTCTTGCCTGTGCTAAGTTTGGAGCATTGGAATGGGGTAAGAAAATACATGAAATGATAAGTAGAGGTAGATTTTAGTCTGATCTTTATATGGCAACTTCCCTTCTAGATTTTTATGCACAGTGTTGGAATATCAAGAAAGCACATAAAATATTTAATAGAATGCCTCCTAGACCAATTGTTTTATGGAATGAAATGATTGGAGGATATGCAATGAATGGTGATGGAAAGGAAGTCCTTCAACTCTTCAAAGAGATCAAATATTTAGGCATGACCCCAGACCATATCACATTAGTTTGTTTTTTGTCATGGGTGTAAGAAATTTGAAGAGCAACATGTCCTGGTCTTTATTTTCATTATGTCCTGGTCTAATAATGCTAATGCTTTTAATAGTAGTGGATGTGTCCTGAGTTAGTCAGGTTCGCGGGTGCTCCAGCAAAGAGTGTTGTAGTGAATATGGATATTGTGGAAGAAGTCGTGCATACTATGGAAAAGGTTGCAGAGAAGGCTCTTGTCATTCTAGTGGTGGATGAGGAAGTCAAAGTTCCCTAATTATTATTGATGATTTTGACTCTATGGTTGGAGGAGCAGCCAATGTTAGTGGGTGTGAAGGGAAGGGGTATTATAACTATAGTGCTTTTATTGATGCTACCAATGCTTTTGAAGGATTTGGTACATCTGTGTCCTCTGATGTTCAGAAGAGAGAATTAGCTACCTTTTGTGCTAATGTTGCCCATGAGACTGGAGGGTTCTGCCACATTGAAGAGAAAAAACCTCCAATAAATTACTATGATTCCTCCAACAGTGCACAATATCCTTGCAAGCCTAGAACAAGTTACTATGGCAGAGGTCCTCTATCATAACCCATTTCCTAAACCAAAATTTTACAGGGAAGTTATTTAAAGCTCCATACTAGGTCTTATTAAAATGAAGGATAATTAGGAATAATCACTTCCCTGTAATTACTCATGTAATTACTCCTGAATTTAGGGAGTGGGCTTATAACAGTAGAATGAGTATTCTA
Source organism: Chamaecyparis obtusa (assembly GCA_027943335.1). NCBI lineage: Eukaryota > Viridiplantae > Streptophyta > Pinopsida > Cupressales > Cupressaceae > Chamaecyparis > Chamaecyparis obtusa. The sequence goes on along the minus strand of BSBK01005097.1, from coordinate 371,347 downwards.
ATGAACTATCATCTCAAATTCCACCTCTCTCACTTTTTTCTGCTTCAAAAATGGAGAACAAAGTGCATAACAAATATGGGGAGTGTTCTCATTTAATGGGGAGATTTGACAAACTCAGAGTTACCATCCTGCATGTGAGGCATTCAGCTTAATCTTACTTTTGCAGTGGAATTCTTCTTGGCTATGCCAAACACTTCGATCAATAATTTACCAGCAATCTTTGAAGATGGGAGGGTCTTATATAATTCTCATCAATGCCATGGTATGAGCAGGAAGCCAAGACAAAGAAATGGTAGTTTTATTTCCTCATGATAGAGCTATGGTAGTCGTATTTCTTCAAAGTTCAACAATGACAACACTTTTTCTTCAGATAGAGATTTGTCCATCTCTTAGCCTTCCTCTCTAATTTACACCCAAATGGGGATGATTTAAAATACAATTACAGTGGGAGAACTGATGAAAATGCAGCCAAATTAATTGACAAGCAATCTGGCTCATCAGTAGGAGAAAGCCAAAAAGTAAACTAAAAAAGACCGGTCTATTTGGTATGCGATTTGGAGAAAAGAACTGGGTGCTATGAGGAGGGTTTTATTTTGCATGGTTGACCTTATTAGCAGAGCTTAGCATCTGGATAAAGAAAAGGACATCATCACCAAAATTCCATTTAGACATGTTGTCATTGTCTGGATTATTTTTGGCTTGGTGCCTATAGAATGCATAAGAATGTAGAGCTTGGAGAATATGTGGTAGAGAACATTTTTGAGTTGGAATCTGAAAACACTACTATATATACGTGCTCCTCTCAAACATTTATGCTTATGTTGGCAAGTAGAGTGACATTGAGAAAGTATGAAAAAATATGAGAGGAAGAAATATGAAAAAGAAACTTGGATGTAGTTGGATTGAAGTAAATAAAAATGTCCATGAATTTCTTGATAGAGGTAGAGACAAGAATAGTGTGCAATGAAATAAAACACAAAACAAAAATTAAAAAGAGATCAACTATATTGATTTAGAAATATAAATCTGATTACATTAAACCTTGCCATTAGAGCTGCCAGTGCTCTTCTTCATCCCAAAATAAAGTTCTTCTCTTCAACACACCAAAACAAAGTATCCTTTTTACATTAAGAAAAGAAAAAACATTTACAGCCAAGAAGAAAGTTCCAGATTAACCTAGAAAGAAATATCTAGAAGCATCGAAAGAAATAGAAAGAAAGAAAGAAGCTAGAAAGAAAGAAGGGAGTAAATGTGGTAGATGAGGTAGTTGAAAAGTAGCAGGGGAGATTAAAAAGAATACGGTTGGGTGTCCACGTCAACCAACACTCCCCCTTAATCTTCACTACGATCCATGTTTGTAATACCAATTTCTTCCCAAAGATGCTCAAAAACATTCTTTGCAAGTGGTTTTGTGAAAATGTCAGCTAGTTGTTCATTGGACCTGCAAAACTCAAGATGAATGTCACCATTATTTACCAATTCTCTTATAAAATGATATATAGTTTCAATATGTTTTCTTCATTTATAAAATACATGATTTTTAGATAAGGCAATTGCTGAATTGTTATCGCAATAGATCTTTGTAGGTTCTTCTTGATGATGCCCCAAATTTGAAAGTACTCTCCTCAACCAAATGGCTTGACAAGATGCTAATGTGGCTGCTACATATTCTACTTCAGCTGATGAGAGGGTGACAATTGTTTGTTTCTTTGATGCCCAAGAGATAGCACCGGAACCTAGATGAAAAATATATCCGAAAGTACTTTTTCTATCATCCATACCACCTCCCCAATCACTATCTGTATATCCAATCAGCTTGTAATCATCTAAAAAAGTATACAAAATTCCAAAATTCTTTGTTCCAGCTATGTATCTCAAGATTCTCTTTCCAACTCTCCAATGTGACTCTTTTGGTTTGTCCATGAATCTAGAAATAAGACTAACACAAAACATGATATCTAGTCTTATGAGGTTAAATACATGAGGCTTCCCACTAATCTTTTAAATAAATTTTCATCTACACTTGGACCTTGATCATCCTTACTAAGCTTCAAACCCAATGCAACTGGTGTAGGGGCTGAATTCACATTTGTCATCTTAAATCTTTTCAACAAATCATTAGCATACTTGCTTTGACATATGAAAATTCCTTGATCATTTTGACTTACCTCCATACCAAGAAAGTATCTCATGAGGCCTAAATCAGTCATATCAAATTATTTTTTCATGGTTGCCTTGAATGAGCTAATTGACATATTACCTGTGAATATCAAATCATATGTACATACAAACAAACTATCGAAATTTCTCCTTCAACATTCACTTTGACATACAAAGTAGGTTCATTACCACACTTGTTAAAGCCATTATTCACAAAATAGGAATCTATCCTGTTGTACCAAGCTCTAGGAGCTTGTTTCAAACCATATAATGCCTTTTTCAATCTGCATACTTTATGTTCTTGTCCCAAAACTTCATAACTAGGTGGCTGACTTACATACACCTCTTCTTCCAAAATTCCATTTAAGAATGCTGATTTGATGTCCATTTGATAAACTTTCCATTTGTTTTGAGCTGCTATGGATAGGACCATTCTTATTGTATCAAATCTTGCCACAGGTGCAAATGTTTCATTGTAGTCTATGCCTGGCTATTGTGTGAAACCTTTAGCTACAAGTCTTGCTTCGTGCTTTTCTACTTTTCCATCAACATTATACTTTGTCTTATAAACCCATTTAACTCCAATCACATCCTTGCCTTTAGGAAGTTCTACTAGATCCCAAGTGTCATTCTTTTCTATTGACTGAATTTCTTCATCCATGGCTGCAATCCATTTGTCTTCTTTTATGACTTCTTCAAAATAAATTGGATCAGCTTATGTTAAGAATGCAAAATCACAACAAAAATCAACATTTTCAGCTTCTTGAGTTTCATCATAAATCTCCCTAAGACTTCTTGTCTTCTTTGATGTGTTTATAGACCTTGACCTTAAAGATGCAAGTGTTGGATGAGAAGACTCGCTGCTGTTATTACTTGTTGGAGTAGTGGGATTTGGAGTGCTAGGTGCTTTTGATGGTGTTGTAGGTGCATTTTCTTGTGTAGGAGGATTTACAATCTGAATTTCATCTTCTTCATTCTCTTGTAGAACACTAAGTGTACTTATATTTGTTTTGTCTATGCTGCCATCCCACACCTCTTCTTCAACAAATTCAACATCACGACTTATTATCAGCTTCTTTGTAATGGGATTGTATAGCTTATATGCCTTTGAATGTTCACTATATCCCACAAATATGCATTTCTCTCATTTGTCATCTAATTTTCTTCTCAACTCTTAAGGTATCAATGAGTATGCCACACATCCAAAAACTCTCAAATGTGATATGTTATGCTTCCTTTTGCTCCAAGCTTCTTTTGGTGTTTTATTTATCACTGCTTTTGTTGGACACCTATTCAATATATATATCGAGCATGCAACTGCTTCAACCCAATATTCATTTGGTAAGTGTTTTGCCTTGATCATACTACATGCCATTTCCATGATTGTTCTATTATTTCTCTCTGCTACTCCATTTTGTTGAGGAGTATACCTTGTTGTAAATTGTTTATTTATGCCATTTTCTTTGCAAAATTTCTAAAAATCAGTTGAGATATACTCTCCACCTTGATCGGTTCTCCATGTTTTGATATAATATCCACTTTCTTTTTCAACTTTTTCCTTGAACTCTTTAAAAATAGAAAATGTATCAGATTTGTACTTTAAGAAATAAACCCATACTTTTCTACTGAAATCATCAATAAACATTATGAAATAAAGTTTTCCACTCATGGAAGGTGTTTGCATAGGCCCACAAATGTCTGAATGCACTATCTCAAGTGGTTGTTTTGCTTTATAAGACTCCCCAAATGGAAATGATTTCCTATGTTTATTTGCCAATATGCAACTCTCACATGTTGTCTTAAGTGGCTCTATTTGTGGCAACCCATATACCATTTTCTTCTTGTTTAACAACTGCAATCCTTTGAAGTTTAAATGCCTAAGTCTTAAATGACATAACCAAGATTCATGTTTGTATGAGGCTTTAAAAGCTATTTCAGCAACCTTTTGCAATCCTTGTGGCTTATCATTAATTCACTTTGAATTCTTAATGGGAACATCCTATTCTTTGTCATTTCAACTTTTACAATCAACCTATTGCTTGGTTTCTTGTCTAAGATTACACATTCACCATTCTCAAAGTATATTCTATATCCTTTTTGCACCAATTGCCCAATACTTATAAGGTTGTGTTGCAATCCAGGAAAATAGTATACATCTGAAATATGCTTCTCTTCACCTTGTTTTGATTTTATGTTAATTGACCCTTTGCCCATAACTGAAACTCTTTGATCATTTTCCAATTTTACTTTTGATTTTACTAAATCATCTATTGTTGCAAACATCTCCTTCTTACAACCCATGTGGTTACTACACCCACTATCTAAAAACCAAACTTCTTTGGAAATTTCTTGTGCTACATTACATGCTATCAATATTGTGTCTTGTTCACTATTGTTTGACTGATTTTCATTTGTAAAATGTGCCTTTTGCTTATTCAAATCATATTGTTTTTTTCTACATTCTGATGCATAATGCCCAAATTTGCTACAATAATGACATTGGATGTTGGATTTATCATACCTTTCTCCTTGATGATGACTTTGAGAGTGACTACTCCCCCTTCCTCTTGTTGATGTAGAATGGGCATGTGGTCTCGATGGTGGTCTTATACTTTCAAATTGGGTGTTTTCTCTTCCTCCCCTTGATGAAAAATGTCCTCTGCCTCGGCTGTTTTATGATCTCCCTCTTGTTCTGCCAAATGAGAGCTGAGTCTTGAATGCATTCTCCAATGATGATGACCCCGATCGATTTAATCTTTTCTCATGCACTAAAAGTGACCCCAATAATTCATCTACTAATAATTGAGAAATATATTTGGCCTCTTGAATGGCTATTACTACAGCATCAAATTTAGTAGGCAAACTTCTAAGTATTTTTCCAACAATCTTTTGATCTTCAATAGTGTCTCCATAAGTCCTTAGCTGATTTACTATTGACATTGCATGAGTGAAAAATGTGTCTATTGAATCAGAGTCTTTCATTTGCAAATTTTCAAAATCCCTTCTAAGTATTTGCAATTTTTCCATTATTACCTTGCCTGTGCCTTGGTATGTTTTTTGCAAACTGTCCCATGCATGTTTTGATCTTGTGGCAGCTGCAACCTTTGGAAAAATTGATTCGTCCATTGCTTTTTGAATGAAAAATAGTGCCTTTGCATCCTTTTTCTTGTTTTCTTCTAGTAAATCTTTATCAACTTGTGAAAGTGCTTGAAATGCATGTTGATCTGCTGGTTCAGGAAACCCATTTTCAACAAATTTCCAAATACCTTGAGAGCAAAACAGGGTTTTCATTTTTATGCTCCAATATTCATAATTTTTGCTATTAAAAATTGGAATCTGGGGATGAGAAATATTCCCACTGGTTCCAGCCATAACTCTTTAAGATGAAATTTGTCTTTGGAGAAAAACCCTTTTCCTATTTTCTTCAATCTTTCCCTTTTTAAATGACATGGGGTTTCTGACTTTGATTCTTTAAAATTTCTATTGAATCAACTTCCTCTTCAACCTGCTCTTCAACCTCCAGTAGAACCCTTATCTTCAATAACCTGGCTCTGATACCAATTTGATAGAGGCAGAGACAAGAATAGTGTGCAATGAAATAAAACACAGAACAAAAATTAAAAAGAGATCAACTATATTGATTTAGAAATATAAATCTGATTACATTAAACCTTGCCATTAGAGCTGCTTGTGCTCTTCTTCATCCCAAAACAAAGTTCTTCTCTTCAACACACCAAAATAGAGTATCCTTTTTACATTAAGAAAAGAAAAAACATTTACAACCAAGAAGAAAGTTCCAGATTAACCTGGAAAGAAATATCTAGAAGCATCAAAATAAATAAAAAGAAGCTAGAAAGAAAGAAGGATGTAAATGGGGTAGATGAGGCAGTTGAAAAGTAGCAGGGGAGATTAAAAAGAATACGGCTAGATGTCCATGTCAACCAACATTTCTTGGAGTCAGTGATCAAAAGTGAATAGTTGGCCAAAGTTTCAATCTTGAAGTTTATCAGTAATGGAATGGTAAAGGCAACTTCAACCTTTACTTTCTACATATCAATAAAAGTTGACACTGAAATGGATAAATGTATAAGGTGGGTATTTTTCTTTTGAATTACCTTATTGTATACATGAAAATACATCAAATTCTTTAATGTCATGACATGGTATGGGCCCATCAAAATTTTGGAGGGGATAATTAAGGCTTTCACTACTAACTAAAATAAGTACTCATACTACTAATGGTTACAAAAGGATCTAGAATCATGATGACAATAAGTTTGCAAAGTTTTTTCTCATCTTAGTTCTACTCATTTCCAAGGGTTTCATGTATTTTAGTTTCTAAATATTGTAAATTTTGTGGTTTGTCTATGAACATCCAGAAATATCAGTGGGGACTCTGAGTAACTTATCTTCTTTTGTTGGGTTTTTAGGGAAAGTTATGGAAACAACAATCTCTAGATTAAATGATAGGCTTGGGAGCCAATGGACTCCAACAAACATGTAATGTGCCATGGAAATTCTAGATATAAAACTCCCATCAAACTATAATGCATTTACACACTCCAATCTTATTTCAATTTTGTAAAAAGGCTCAAATAATTATAAGTAACATACCCTAGCAAATAGAGGCAAAAGTATCGAGTGTGATAGCCCTCTTATTCTTATTATTATCTTATACTACACAATTATTTTGTGGTACAAAAATATTGTCTTTAAAATGCATACATTTGTTTCTAATTTTTCTGTAGTTTAAGATCACCTCACTTATATCATTAAAATCAAACAACAACAATTTTCATTTCTAGACAATTTTCTACCTCTAGTATATTACACAAGATTTTATCTCACTATCGGCGTAACCATTGCACATCTTTTATGTTCAAGTGATAGTATTTTTAAATTCATATCTCCCACTTCTTTAATACATCACTAAGAATGAAATTGACTTTAAAAAAAAGGATTAGTAATGAATATTACACAGTAGCATGACGATTATAGAAAAGGATTTGACTTCATAGAACAATAAATAGAAAGGTAGTGATCATGTATCATATTCTAACACTAGTAATGATATTACTGTGTATTACATGAAAATAGTAATGATATTACTATATATATTAACTACCTTTGCAACCAACATATTATTATAAGGCTATTATGTCCATGCGTTATTTTGACCATAGGTTATTTTGGCTTGGGTTATTAAGATCCAAAGATGTTATCTTTTTAGGTTATTAAGACTAGGTTATTTTGTCCAATATTATTAAATAGCCGAGTTATTGTGTCCCGATACCCTAGAAATTATATATGATTACAAAGTAATAATTTAAATAAATTTTAAACTCTCTAAATTTTGATACATCTAGACTAAATATTTATGCCTCTAGACAAACAAAGAAATGCATTTCAATAATATTAGTAGTTATTAAATGTTTTTCATTATAAGATAAGTCTTCCTTGTCATTCCCCCTCAACCAAATGGTCATGGAAGGACACTTATTGTATTAGTAGTATTGTATAATACTTCTTTGTGTAAAGAGTATAGTACATTTTTAAAAAGAGTTAAAAAATACATGATTTTACATGCCACATACCTATCATTTACATGTATATTTACATATCAATTACTCTCATTCACATATCTATATGCACATACAATCACCCTACTTTCTTATTTAGCACGTCTACTAGTTCAATACAAATAGGAAACCCTTTGATTTGATGATTATTTTAAGCATAAGTTCATTGGTATAAGGATATCATTGTTCTGAAATTTTCCTACCTAATTTAAAATATTAAATTTAATATTTTATACAATTCTCATTTATAACATTTTTGAAGTTAATGTCTTGACATAAACACAAAATTTGCATGATCAATCGACATTTCTTCCATTTACTCTTAGCCATTGCATTTATTCATCTATTATTTGAGAATTATATTTGCATATCATTAAAATAACACACTTATGTAAAAGCACTAAAATGAATCTATAACTCTCACACATAGATACTTTTTTGATATAATAATAGATCCATCTAATTAAACAATACTTATTTTTAGTTCTAAAATAAAATAGAAACTAAGGTTAATAAAGTGAAGTGAAGGAAAAATATTTCATAAATTTCAAAGTATATGTCTGTTAATATGATTTAGAACAATAGAGAGGGGGGTTGAATCAGTTGTTCTCAGGTCTTGATGTATAAAATAACTTCAAAAACTTTTCCTTAAATCAGATCAAGCAACCAAAACATACTCGGTCATCACTGTTTCAATAATAGAAACATATAACTCAGCATTCCACTACCTAGTTGTATCTAACTTGTAAAACACATAAATGTTCAAACCAAAACATTCACACAAGTATTGACACTAGGATTTATAGTGGAAACCCAATATGGGAAAAACCACTTTGTAACATGCTACTATTATTTTCACTCTTCTAAAGTGAGCTTGGTTAAAAGCCAACCCTGTCAAAGGTTACAATACACACTGTCAAGTGTGACCCGGTTAAAAGATTTTGATCACCCTGTTAAAAGTGAGCCTAGTCAAAGGACTTACATACACTCCATTAGAATGCAACCTTGTTCAAAGGATTTAACATATGACTATTAGGTTAACCTTTGTTAAAAGGATTTTGACTCTTACAATGGTTAGAAAGTAGCAGTAGTATTGATCTGAAAACATACAACTCACTTTGCAAATATCAGATCCAATTCCATACACAAATGTTGGTTTATTGACTTTGAAACTTTTCCATCTCCATCTCTGATCTGCTCAAAAATTTCCTTCAAGCAATCACCACACTTTTCCTTCAGCCTTTTCGCTTATATAGTCAATAAAACTTTACTGTTCTTCCAGCATCTACTTCACCCATGCATTCACATACCTAATGCATTGGTTACCTTAATACTTTCCTCTATTAGGTCAACTTTTCTTTTGTTGCTTAATCTCCTTCGTAGATCTTAGGGTTAGGTCAGATTCATTGAATCCACCCGCATCATGTTCTTCGTCTCCTCTTCTAGAATAATCTCAAATCTCATAAATATTTACAATAAAACATTTTACAAAGCATTAAATGCTTCCATACAATCAATAAATAAAGTCAACATGGTTTCCACAATCCAAGAATTCAAACAATGTCATCTTCAAAATGAATTCTCTTCAAATATAAAATTGATGATGCTCAGTCAATATTGTGATCATTCACTCAGTCTCCATGTAAAACGCTCGGTCACTACTAAAACTATTTCCTCAGCATACACTATCTTCCTCGGCAATTTACTAATACTCGGTCGACACTAGATTTTGCTCGGCATCCACTAACTCAGTCGACACTAACATAACTCGGCTTAAACATGATTTTTTCATTTTTGCTCGGTTAAGCCTACCAGTTTAGTCTTCAACTTTACTAAGATAAACAATACATTGTCTCATCATTGTGCAACATAATCAAGTACACTTTGTAGTATCAAGATAACTCAACCTCTCCCTAGGTGTTATTGTTACCATCCTTTCTATCCTTTCTCTTTCTCAACAATTCAATAGATATAGTACTTTCCTAAGTAGCAATAGTCTTACCAGTTAAGGTTTGACATCAATGATAATACAAAAATTGTTTCAATTGTAGTTTCCAACAATCTCCCTCTTTGGCATTGATGGCAACACCATATGATATCACCTGAATAACACATGGATTACCAACCAATCCAAAACTTATATGTCCATCAAAGAAAATTTATAATATCCTTAGCTTCATTCTAATTCAGAATCTGTAAATCTCACTTCTGTGACCATCAGAAGTATCTAGATATCCCTCTATCCTGATCTTTCATTTCAGTTCATCATCACCTTTCTTTCAATGTCATGTGTTATAGTATCATTTCAGTTCAATCTCTCTCTTTGACAAAAATGCCAAAGAAGCAACTAAAAATTATATCCAACAAATGTAGATATATCTGTTTAGCACAGTGTTTCTCCCTTTTTCATGTTGCTTATGATGGATTTGTTATCTTTGCTTCTTCTTCACAGCTCTAGGACAGTCCTAAAGTGTGACAATCTTCTGCATCAATTTGTCAAATGTTCTATTGTAGCATATTTGATGTAGTGCTCCTAGCTTGTCTAGGCAGCCTCAGTTAGGGGAAGGACCCCTAATTGACTTCTCAGGTACTCATGAGCTTCTTTAGGTAAATCTTTAGTGAATATGTCTACCAATTGTTCTTTTGTATTCACATATTCCATTCAGACTTCCTTGTCTTGTATCGATTCCCTCAAATAGTGATACTTGATTGCTATGTGCTTGGTCTTAGCGTGTATCATTGGATTCTTAGAAATATTGATAGCACTTGTGTTGTCATAGAAAATAACAACAAGTTCAATGATTTCTTCTTTCATGCCTATCAACAATTGTTTTATCCATATCAAATTTGAATAGTTCATTGCAGCAGCAACATACTCAGCTTCACCAGTAGATTGGGAGATGCAATTTTGTTTCTTTCTTGTCTAGGAGACTAATCTCTATCCAAGAAAGAAATCTCTACCACTAGTGCTCTTTCTGTCATCTACATTTCCTACCCAATCAATATCAGTATATACTCTAAGTTCAAATTTGTCATTCTTCTTGTAATATAACCCATAGTCAGCAATTCCATTCAAGTATCTCATAATTCTTTTCACCGCCATCATGTGTCTTTCCTTAGGATTGGAAGAGAATCTTGCCACAATCCCAACAGCTAATGCAATATCTAGTCTACTATGTACAACATACTGCAATTTTCCAACCATGGATCTATACAAAGTCTGGTTAACTTTTGTAGCATCATCATTCTTAGATAAATTTTGTCCAGTAACCATAGGAGTGCCCACCGGTCTAGCATCTTCCATTCCAAAAAAAATTAGTATTTCATTAACATACTTAGACTGTGTAATGAAAATACCTTTCTTCATCTGATATACTTGTAAACCAACAAATAATTTGATCTCACCAAACATACTCATCTCAAATTCAGTTTGCATTTCATGTGAAAACCTTTTACACAATGCATCTTGTCCACCAAAAATAATGTCATCAACAAAAATTTTGGCCAACAAAATACCTTTCCCTTCTTCATCTTTCATATATTGATTGCTTGTGTCATTTGTCCTAGAGAATCCAATCTATATCAGATAGTTATGCAACCACTCATACCATGCTTTGGGAGCTTGTTTCAATCCATATAAAGCTTTGTTTAGTTTGCATACCATGTGTCTTCTATTTGGATCAATAAAACCTTCTAGATGTTCTATGTAAACTTCTTCTTCTAGTATACCATTCAAAAATGCAGACTTGACATCCATTTGATGTACCTTGAAATTTTTATAAGCAACATATGCAAGTAGGGTTCTTACTCCTTCCAATCTAGCTATAGGGGAAAATGTCTCCCCATAATCAATTCCTTCTTCTTGTGCATAGCATTTGCATACTAGTCTAGCTTTGTTCCTTGTGATTTCACCTTTTTCATTCAACTTGTTTCGAAATACCCACTTTGTTCCTATAACGTTCTTATCTGCAGGTCTTGGCACCAGAGTCCAGGTTTCATTCTTCTCAATCTGGTCAATTTCTTCATTCATTGCTTGTATCCAGTCTTCATTTTCTAATGCCTCTTTAGTTGTCTTAGGTTCAAACTCACATAGTAAGAATGTTGGATCCTTGGTCTTGCTTCTGGTCTGAATTCCAATGTCTTTATCTCTAATTATCTATTCAGGCTTGTGATGTCTTCTTACATATTTTGCCAAAATGGGTTTAGCATTTTTCTCTTCTATTTCATCAAGTTCCCCAACAAGATTGTCAGAATCAGCTTCTGAATGCTCGGCAACCTCTTCTTGATCCTCGGCAGCATTATCATATAGCTTGGCATGTTCTTGATCTCTCTCGGCACTATTTTCCTGACGCTCGACAACCTCTTCCTATCGCTCGGCATTGCTTACCTGAGACTTGGCATCAAGTGCAGGTCTGTTACCTGCCTCTTCTATTTCCTCAATGTACACAAAAGATCTGTAATCTTCTGGTTCTCTTTTGCTATCAGCCTCATTTCTTTCTGCATACTCATCAATTTTTACATTCACACTTTCCACAATTTTGTTAGTGTTAGAGTTCAAACACTTATGAGCTTTACTTTTTGTGGAGTAGCCTAGGAATATGCCTTCATCACTTTTAGCATCAAACTTTCCATTCCTATTATCTTTCAATATGTATCACTTGCTTCCAAAGATTCTAAAGTATTTAACACTCAGTGCATGCCCATACCACAATTCATAAGGTGTCAGATTTGTACCTTTCTTGATCTGTACCTGGTTAAGAGTGTAAATAGCTGTACTTATAGCTTATTTCCAATATTTTTGTGCCACATTCTTTTCAATCAATAGTGTCCTAGCACAATCCAAAATAGATTTGTTTCTTCTTTCTGCTATACCATTCTGTGGAGCAGTCCTAGGTGCAGACATCTATCTTTTGATTCCTCTATCATTGCAAAAGAGATTAAATTCATTTGATGTAAATTTTCCACCTCGGTTAGATCTAAGACATTTCAGGTTCCTACCTGTCTCCTTCTCAACCTTAGCCAAATACCACTTAAAATTTTAAAAAGTATCAGATTTTTCCTTTAGAAACATTACATGCATCATCCTGGTATGATCATCAACAAACAAAATAAAATATATGGCACCACAGTAACTTTGTACACCCATAGGTCCACAAAGGTCAGTATGAACCAAATCTAAAATGTGTTCAAAAGTAAAATTTTTGATCTTGAAACTTGACTTAGTCATTTTTCCTAACTGGCATTCTTTGCACATCACATTCTTAGGTTTCTTCAATCTAGGTAGGCCTTTTACTTTCTTCTTCTTACTTATCTCTACTAGATTGTCAAAGTTAACATGACATAGCCTCTTATGCCATAACCAAATGTCATCAAGTTGTGTAATCATATATATTTCTTCAGATAGATCAAGATAGAACAAATTACCTCTAGTCTGCTCACCACTTCCAATCAGTTCACTAGTAGCATCAAATATCTTAGCTTTCTTGTGATGAAATTCCACTTGGTAACTAGTTTTGTTGAGCTGAGCAACACTTAACAAATTATAATTCAATCCTTCAACCCAATAAAAAATTTCACAAGAGATTTTATCATTCAGTTTAATCAATCCTTTTCCTCTAATAGGACATGGTGCATCATTAACAAATGTTACACTTTTACCTTTATAATGATGTAGGGTCTCAAACTTACTCTTATCACTAGTCATGTGATATGAACAACCATTGTCAATAATCCATTTATCATTCGTGTTCACATAGGAAATCAATGCATTTTTCTCATCCTCATCAGATTCATCTTTCATTGCAACATAGACTACCTCAATTTCAAAATCATCACTATCAATGTCAGTCTCTTCTTTAGCAATGTAACAAGATTTCTTACCTTTTCTTTTGTAGTCTTTGTGCCTTCGGTAGCTTTTGTCATCTTTTCTATCTTTGTATTTTCTTTTTCTTTCTTCATCTTTATCCTTCCTATCATGACATCGAGCAGCTATATGACTGACCTTGTTACATGCAAAGCATATAATAGGGAGTTTACCTTTGTATTTTCCTTTTTCTCTTCTCAGTCTTCTAGCCATAAGAGCTTCTAGATCTTCAAGATCTTCATCAAAAGTGTCACTGTCATCTTCACTTTCACTTTCCCTTTCACTTTCACCGATGCATCTTTCTTTTTCCTTCTTAGGCTTATTCAGAACTAACTGTGACTTAAAAGCAATTTTAACATTTCCAAGATTACCAACAGTGAAATTATCATAATTGGATAGATCAAAAGTAGTTAGCTTGCCATCAAACCTTCCAAAGTAAGCACATTCCCAGAGTTACATCTAGATTCCTGAATAGTTGAGATCTTAATAGCATATATAGGACGCAGATTTCTTAACACTTTTCCAATTATGGTCTCATCATCAGTAGTTCAATTTGCTCCTCTAATAGCATTCACAACTTCTTTAATTCTACCACAATATTGTGCAATGTTTTCATCTTCATTCATTCTCATTTTATCAAACTTACCTCTAAGACTCTCGACTTTGGCTTTCAGTACATATTGATCACCACCATAGATTTTTGCAAGAGTGTCCCACATATCATTAGCAGTTGTGCAGTCCTTAATGTCCTCAAATTCTGGATAGCTTAGGGCAGATGCAATTTCCAGCATTGTCTGATTGTGTTCTTGCTTAGCTCTCATTTCCTCGACAGTCAAAGGTGCAACAGGTGTGACATAGTCATGCTCAATGTAGTACTTTGTAGAATCACCAATACTGGCTAGATGTAGCTTCATCAAGCTTTTCCATCAAGGAAATTTTCCTTATTCAGCTTCGGTACCTCCTTCTTATACATCTTGATCATTTGCTTCAAGTCCCTTTAAACTTATTTTTTGTAAACTCCAATAAGCAACACATCTCTGATACCAATTGTTAATATGATTTAGAACAATAGAGAGGGAGATGAATTAGTTGTTCTCAGGTCCTGATGTATAAAATAACTTCAAAAACTTTTACTTAAATCAGATCAAGCAACCAAAACAAACTCGGTCATCACTGATTCAATAACAGAAACATATAACTCAATAGTCCACTACCCAGTTGTATCTAACTTGTAAAACACATAAATTTTCAAACCAAAACATTCACACAAGTATTGACACCAGGATTTATAGTGGAAACCCAATATGGGAAAAACCACTTTGTAACATGCTACTATTATTTTCACTCTTCTAAAGTGAGCTTGGTTAAAAGCAAACCCTTTCAAAGGTTACAATACACACTATCAAGTGTGACCCGATTAAAGGATTTTGATCACCCTATTAAAAGTGAGCCTAGTCAAAGGACTTACATACACTCCATTAGAATGCAACCTTGTTCAAAGGATTTAACATATGACTATTAGGTCAACCTTTGTTAAAAAGATTTTGACTCTTACAATGGTTAGAAAGTAGCAGTAGTATTGATCTGAAAACATACAACTCACTTTGAAAATATCAGATCCAATTCCATACATAAATGCTGGTTTCCTAACTTTGAAACTTTGCCATCTCCATCTCTGATCTGCTCAGAACTTTCCTTCAAACAATCACCACACTTTTCCTTTAGCCTTTTCACTTATACAGTCAATAAAACTGTTCTTCCAGCATCTACTTCACCCATGCATTCACATACCTAATGCTTCAGTTCCCTTAATACTTTCCTTTGTTAGGTTAACTTTTCTTTTGCCGCTTAATCTCCTTCATAGATCTTAGGGTTAGGTCAGATTCATTGAATCCACCCACATCATGTTCTTTGTCTCCTCTTCTAGAATCATCTCAAATCTCATAAAGATTTACAATAAAACATTTTAGAAAGCATTAAATGCTTCTATACAATCAATAAATAAAATCAACACGGTTTACACAATCCAAGAATTCAAACAATGTCATCTTAAAAATGAATTCTCTTCAAATATAAAATTGTTGATGCTCGGTCAATACTGTGATCATTCACTCAGTCTCCATGTAAAATGCTTGGTCACTACTAAAACTGTTTCCTCGGCATACACTATCTTCCTCGGCAATTTACTGATACTTGGTCGACACTAGATTTTGCTCAGCATCCACTAACTCGGTCGACACTAACGTAACTTGGCTTAAACATGATTTCATCATTTTCGCTCGGTTAAGCCTACCAGTTTAGTCTTCAACTTTACTAAGATAAACAATACATTTTCTCATCATTGTGAACATAATCAAGTCCACTTTGTAGTATCAAGATAACTCAACCTCTCCCTAGGTGCTATTGTTACCATCCTTTCTATCCCTTCTCTTTCTCAACAATTCAATAGATATAGTACTTTCCTAAGTAGCAACAATCTTACCAATTAAGGTTTGACATCAATGACAATACAATAATTGTTTCAATTGCAGTTTCCAACATGTCCATAATACATGATAGGTCCATGATCACACACTTATAAATCGTCAAACTTATTACTACCTAAATAATTTTATTTTTTTAAAATAGAATATTGTAAATCTATAACATTATAAATTTAATCTCACTTATTTAAATAATATTTTAAAGAAAATTATTTTACATTTTCTTTTATATTTATGGTACACATAAAATTTTGAATGGAAATTTAATGAAGTAGACATGCAATAGTACAATAAGACTACATAATCAGCTAGCTTCTATATATACAAATAAAAAATTGTGCTATTCTTCTTTTAATATTGTATATTCATTAATAAATAGTATAAAAAATAAAATTATATTGAATATTAAAAGGTAAATATTATTGTATAATTCTATTTTTTGAATATTAGTGTTAAGACTTTTTTTAATATATAAAAGATATCATTCGTTTAAAAATTAAAGTAATTTAATATTTAAATTAAATATAAGTGCATAATTATAACCTATCTACTACTCCTCTTGCATTGGCATTTCTTGGGTTTATTGTTTTTATACAAAACTGTTAGTCAATTAATAGTTACAAGATCTTCAATTTGGTATCAAAATGTTTGAAATTGATTGATAATTTGATGAGTGCCCACTCAAACAAGCTAGCTATATAATCTAAATGGTACTTGGTTTTTGAATTATATTTCATTTATGATGTTTATTAAAAAATTTGTATATTTATGATCAATTTTAATAGATTTTAAAAATAAATTTTTTAAATACAACTTGTCTAATAATTTATAAAATGTTTGTAAATTTACTAGCCTAAAAGATGAAACCCTACAATGGCAGCAACTCCTATTAAAGCCCAAAGAAAGTAACAGTATAAGAAAAAAGAAACATTTTGCATTCCCTTGATAGCTCAAGGCGGTTTGAGTGGTGGATGAAATAAAAAGATAAAGCGATTACGTTTGATATCATTTTAAGCAGAAATAATCTTCTACATTTGGCTGCTAGTGTAGAAAATATTGCATTCGTTAAGGAGATCCTGGGACTCCCTTTGTGAAGGCTCAGTGCCCAAGGAAATACTGCATTTTTCTTAGGGACGTTTCTCCGATGTTGCTAAGGCTCTACTCTAACAAGAATATAGTGATGTGGATGTCTACAACAATCTACATGAAATGGTACAAGAACTTTGACTTTTATCACTCCAGATATCTCAAACTTCAGTAGCAAGAAGCTCACGAAGATGATACTCAGACCATAGAATATTATATTTTTTTGAACATGTAGAACACCCATAGTGCTGAGGAGGTGCACATGAGTAGTCAATTGGACATATTATAATCATTAAAAAATTTATTACCATTTTGTGGGTTTTCATAACAAAAGTGAAGTCTCAATTATGTCTACTCCATCGATTCAGTAGTTTTGCTTGCAATTAAAATACACATGATTCTTATAATATTTTCCTGCATAATGGTTTTCATATTCTTAGCTACCATTAATTTTAGTAATGCATAAAATATCAGGATCTTTAGATAAACGAAAAGGTATTTGCAAAATGATCTAGCTATATTTAGAATGCTTATTATATGATAATCTATTGTGTCTTTATTTTGACGCTTACATGTAGGTTCGCACCATTACCCACGACCTCACTTTCAATGTGTTGCAGGTGTTATAGATTCTCCTCTATTTTTTATTTATTAAATTTAAAGCACTGCTACATGCAGTAATGGTTCAAAGTGGTGGACATATAAATGGTTTTAGACATTCAACCTTAAGTTGTGAATTAGCCAACCTCCTTTTCCTGGTTAAAATTGATCCAACAACATCCTCATTTAATTGTGAAGAATAGATCATGGAACTTTTAAGAGTAGTTGTTAAAAGATGAAACCTTTGTCTAGAAACTTCAAAATTAATATCAATAGTTAGTATTACACTTTAAGTTATCCCAAAACCTAGAAAACATTTTCCTTTGTAAACTCCATTTCCATCATTCTCCTTGCACTTGTAAACTCCTTTTGTGCTTTCTTTCCTACTTGCTTAGCTTCATGAGGCCATTCAGTAACAAAATACTAATCACTAAGAATAGAATATCTGGCTATCAACATTTTAACTCACAATATTGCTGATACGTTGCTCTTCGAAAAGAATGCTTTAAAAAAATGATCAAAATGAAACTAAGATTAAGATTGCATTCAAGACATAATCAACACGACAAAATTATAAAATCTGAACCAGAAAGCGAAAGATAAATCATAGCCGATTATGTTTTGGGGTTACAAATGTATTACCTATAGATAACAAAATAATATACCCTATGCTAAATTGAGAAAATCACACAAAAATTTTCATCAATGAAGCATAGTTTAATCTCCTTAAGATCCATTTAAAATGAGAAACTCATGGATCATTATAATTAAATTTTCTTAGCAATTTAAAGAAGTCTCGTAAAGAATAAATTGTGAAATGGTGAATAGTGGGTAATTTAGTAAGGACATTATATGGTTCAAATATCTAGTTATAATATTAAATTTAAAAAAAAATTATAGAATAATATATATCATTTAATGATGAATTATGTATAGTAATATGTAATATGGAGATTTAGTTCCATCCAAAATAATAATGTTTCTTTTTTATATCAGTACTAAGATTAAATGAATATAAAACATACCTTTTTTATATAAACAATATTTAAAAAGTAAGAAATAAAATTTAGTTTAAATTTATTTAAAATATATATATAGTTTAAATTTGGAATTTGAGTTGAATTGCACGCAATATAAATGTTTAAATGATTAGAGAAATATAAAAAGATTTTAACTCTACTTTTAAATGAACAAAAAAAATTATTTTAGAATAATTTCAAAACTACTTCTACTAGCCCCTACATAACATAAATTTAACTTCAATTAATAATTTATTAATAAAATATTTTACATAGATAAGTTTAACATTGACTACAACCATGATCTAAATCCTAACCCTAAACCTAAATGTATTACTAACACAAAGCCTAACTCAAACCCTAAATATGACATAAATAGTAACATCAACATTGAACCCTAACCCTAATCCTAGCCCTTACCCTAGCCATAACTATTATGTAAACCCTAACTATCCCCATTATCTCAATCCTTTCGCTAACAATAACTCTAATTCTAACCATATCTCCATCCCTTACCCTAATCCAAAATCTAACCTTAAGCTAAAAAATCATGTAGATTCTAACACACCATAATTCTAACAATAACCCTAACTCTAACTGTAATCCTAACCCTCACAAGTAGCCATGGCCAAACCCTAGCCCTAACCATTTTGTAAACCCTAACTATGACCTTAATCCCTACATTAATGTTAACTTTGATGCAAATGCTAACAATAATCCTAACCATAGCACAAAATTCTTACACTATCCCTAATAATAAACATTAACACTAAATCCTAATTATAATTATAAACCCAACCATAAGCCTAAACCTTAACCCTAAGCATAACCATAAACCTAGATGGTAAACCCTAATCATAAATCCTAAAACCTAATCCTAAATTATAAACCATAAACCTAATGCTAGCACTAACCATAATATAAACCCTAACCCTAACCTTAATTACAGTAATTTATTCAATATATAACATTAAATCTTAACACTAAACCCAAACTGTAACTATAACCCTAACAATAAGTGTATAGCCTAATCATAAACCTAAACTAAATCCTTACCCTACCTGTAGTTATATCCCAATCTGAACCCTAATAGTAATTCCAAATTTAACTTTGATGTAAAACCTAAAATATAATTCCAATGCTAACCTTAACATAAAACCTAACCCTAACCATAAGTGTAAACCCTAGCAGTAACCATAATCATAAACCTACACCTAAACCAAATCATATCCCTGATCCTAACCCTAACCTAACCCAAACCATAACTGTGTAACTTAAATCCTAAACTTAACAATAAACCCTAACTCTAATCATAATAATAAATCTAAACCAAGCTCTAGATATTAATTTACTCAATGTGCTATGTACACTACTAGCAAATATATAACACATGACATAAACCCTAACACTAAAAGCTCACTCTAAGTATATTAATTTCTTAAATGTGTTAGTACACAAGGACAACTACTAGGAAATATATAGCCTATATATAAAAAGTGTAAAAAGTTATTATTAATTGTTATTTTAAAATGTTTTAAAAACTATGAAAAATTATTATTTGTCACTAAACTTTATTAAAAAAGAAAATAAACATAAAAAAGATACACAAATAAATTTATTATTACTTTTAAAATATTTTTAAAAATAAGAAATTTATTAATTTGTTTGAATTTTCTAAAATTTAAAAGTTTAATCTAAATATGTTAATAAAAAATGTGAGAAAGATAAATTAGGTTTTAGTGAATAAAGTACCCAATTCATAAACATGACAAATACTTATTACAATAATAATAAATATCCATAACAAATGCATGTATTGTCTATACAATTCAACTTAGTTCAAACTAGGGGAACCTAGGTTAAATTCTTTCCTAACTTATTACACCAAAGGTATTTCTTATATGAAAAGCATCGGCCTAGGTTAAAGGATCAATGGTCGTCTAGCATGGCATACACACGCAAGATGATTGAATGCATCTAAATCATCTGTACCTTTTGAAAAACTATGAATTTGTTAAATTATGTAAGGGCTCATTTGGTAGCGGGAATTACCCTGGAATTGACATTTGTTATTTCTTAGTTCGTCGAATCCTCAGTTTGGGAGTGTAATATGAAAATAAAATAGAAATATGTAAATGCTCATTTTGCCAAAAATGAGAAAGGTGGAATTAGAATTTGAATGAGGAAATCAAATTTTTAAATTTTTCATGTCTACACTTATTTTTTTAATTTTTTATTTGTGTGGGGAGGGATTTAATTTATTTTTTATTTATCTGGGTGGTTTGTAACTTTGTTATTCATTCGATTTTTTTCAAAAAAAATTTAAATTTTTTACCATTTTTTTTTTCAAATTTTTTGATGAATTTTTTTGTGGAATTTTTTTTCAAATTTTAAAAAAAATTAATTTTTTATTTTTTTGAATTTTTTCTCGAATTTATTTTCCAAATTTTTTGTTGAATTTTTGTTGCAGTGATTGTAACTTGGTTGCCTGCCACCAACTTTGACTGCCTAAAATAGTGTGCAATTCCATTTTAAATTCAATTCCATTAATAAAAATAAATTATTATTTTCAAAAACATTAAAACAATTAAAAAAAAAAATTAAAAAATCATACTCAAATTCCAATTCCTGTTTCAAAAAGTGGAACCAAACTGTCCAAACATAATCCAGAAATGAAAAACCAGATTATCAAATCCATGATTGACCATTTCCAGCATTTGATCAAATACATCATTTCCTAATTCCCGCTAACCAAACACAGGCCCTAACTGTGAACATGCTTGCATAATGGAGAACCACATATTTTTAATTGACATTCAACCAGGGTTAGCTCTTGCGAGCCCTGCGATTTCCTTGTCACTGTTTGTACAATGCGCGTAGTTCAAAATTTCACATCTCACCACTGTCAATACAAAGTTCAAATATAAATCTGTTATCCATCAAATATCTTCCTTTTATTCAATTCAATTTCAAAAACACTATAAAAAAACCTAAGATTTTGTTGTCACACCCGAAGACAAGGCCCCCTATTGCTGCTACGATACACGCCCCCACTACAAAAGGAATTACTCCCCCTTTGTATTCTTTCTTAACAGTAGGGCTGCTACTGCCTTTGTTTCTCCCTTCCTCCATTCTTTCGCTTCAAAACGCCCAAGATTGATTTCCTTTGGCTTTTACCTTAGAATCTCACAATGCCCTCTAAAATATTGTATATATAGACTTCTTGGCGACATAAAAAGTACAAACATATAGCTGGGAGTTTCAATGATTGAGGCAATCTGTACAGCTCTGTGGTGGGTCAAATTTCAATGAGTGGTCATTATGGCCAATTTTGCAGTCAAGTCAATCAATGCCAAGATGTGCAACTACAATTCAAAATATTTCTTCTGCTCTACTCCTTGCTGAGAGTATTTAATACACAAAATTCAATTCAATTCAATTGAGAAAAATCTGAGATTACCTATCTACCCCAAGACAAAGCCCCCCAACAAAATCAGGATTCATTTCCTTTGGATTTCATTTCTCAATCTTTCAGGTCATTGTTCAATAATTTATAAAATTTCGTAAAAATTCATCACTCGAGTCGATTTAATTTGGCAAGAAAAATGAGTATTTGAAAATTAGTAGTGCTTACAGGCTTTGCAAATAGGTAAGATTAGTCAATTCAGGGGGAACAGCCCCTTGCAATTCTTCATAGAACACTATTATTTAATAAAACAAGATAAATATATATCTCATTCCATGAGAGAGAGAGAGAGAAACATGATTTTTAAGCCGAGAGGTGCTTACAACTTAACGACATGGAAAGTGGTATTTAAACACAGTTGCACATGACCCCAAGCTGGTCGTCTGTGTTAGAAAGAGTATACCAGTTTGGATCGTCATTGTTGCATGGATCCAAACTAAAATCCCATTTGGAAATTTTCATTTTGCTCACAATTATTTTGAGTGCCTCAACTATCAACACCATAAACAAACAAGATAAAACATTTACTTATCCTATAATAAATCACTATTGATTTAGGTTGAGAAACCAATTCAAATTGAGGTTTCACATTCTTTCCGAACGATAGTTGCAACAACTTCACTGCGTTGGGGAAAAGAGCAATAGCAGTAGACAATAAGGCGGAAGAAATTAATTGCATGACAGACCCATGCATTGCATTTCGTGTTGCCGTCCATGACAGAAGCTTCAAAATTCAAGCTGGAATGAATGATTTCAACTACGTCCAAGACCAAAACAATCTAAAAGGACTACAATGGTTAGGAAGGACACATTTAGAGGAAATGTTTTAGCTGTTATTACCAAATTTGGAAAATAATTTATCTATTTTATTAGTTGATATTGAATAGTAACTATATTGCAATTAAATATCTCTCATGTCTACCAAAAAACAATTGTAATCAATTGATTTTTTTTTTGTTTGCATGCATTAGGTGGTGTTCTTATCTCCTTTGCATGTGTTCAATGGCAGCACGAGTTGTCATGCCATCACATGCACCACACTTGTCACACTTGCTTTGATCTCTGTAACAACTCATCAGAAAAAGCATGCATGTTTGTTAGAAAAAGCTTACATGTTTATAAGAAAAATCATACACGTTTGTCAGAAACTTGGGAAAAACAACTTTTGGATTGTTCAAACTTCTGTAGCATCCATGCCTGGAATTTTATTAAGATACTTGGTACACTTATATATTGGGATATTGCAAATGATACTTGGTATACTTATAGATAGCTTGATTTTTTCCTTAATATTTGCATTATTAGTAACTAAATAACAACCTTATTTAATAGCACTATTATACACATGTTAATATAATTATTTAATACCACTATTATAGACATATTAATATTGATATTGATATTGATATTAATATTACTCTCAAGATGATACTCTTATTAACATAGAGATGAAGGGAGAGGTGAGAGAAGAAATATGGAGTGATAGTGACATAGAGGCATATAGATAGATACAAAGGTATAGGAAGAGGAGGTAGAGGGAAGATAAAAACAAGGATGTGGGAGATGGACAAAAATAAATTGAGATATAGAAAAGAGGGAGAAGGAGAGATAGTGAGATTGACTGTAACATGGAGTGATAGAAAGAAAGAGATATAAGGATATGTAGAGAGGGTGGGAGAGATGGTAAAAAAATAAAAATGAATAGAAGTATCTAGATAAACTCAACATTAAAACTTAAAAGAATTATATAATTAAATTTAGTATAAATATAATTAAATTCTTAAATAATTTGAATTTTAAAACTTAGAACTGTGCCATAAATAAAATATTAAAATTTAAAATAAATTATATTATAATAGTTAAATAGTTAAAGCTAAAATTTTAACCTAGATATCAATTCAAATTAGAATTTTTTTCATTTTACTTTTAAACTTTTTTGTTTAGATAATTACTTTTTAACTATTTTCTACATAAGAAAATATCTTTGTATTGTATCAACATTGTAACTTTTATCATAATAATTTTTCACTTTAAATATGACTTTTAATTTGACACCCTGCTTTTAAAAAATAATTATTTACATAAATTTGTAATATTTATTTTTTAGTTTTTATCATTATTTAACAAATTCATAAAATTAATTAAATATATATTTAAAAGTATCAATGTCTTATATATTAATAAATTTTAATAATAAAATGATAAATTATTTTAATTTTGAATTTCTATCTAATTAAGTAGAATATATATATATATATATATATATATATATATATATATATATATATATATATATATATATATATATATATATATATATATATATATATATATATATATATATATATATATATATATATATATATATATATATATATATATATATATATATATATATATATATATTAGGAATAAAAATTTAGTACTATTTAACTGAAGTGTATTATTATGTGTTCAAAATTACTCTATAAAGAATTATTAGAAAATGAGAAACAAAATATAACTTTCGCTTTCAGATTCTATGGTGAATAGAACGATGGCGGATTTCCAATTGGCCCTGGTAGGCTGATTCTTTAAGTTTAGACCTACCATGGAAATGGTTAGAAAATGGGTGTCTAACTAGTGGAAGATCAAAGGATCTATCCTTGTTTTGGCTATGCCAGGTGGGCTATTTCTGTTTAAGTTCACCAATCTGGAGGATCTAGCTTTTGTTTTGTCGGGGTCATGGCTCTATGGGAAGCACTTCCTAGCCCTTGCAAAATGGAAACCCGGGTTCAACCCAGGGATGGAACTGACCAAAATGGCCCCGGTTTGGGTCCGGCTCCCTAGCCTCCCTCTAGAATATTGGGATGAGCAAGTGTTTTGATGGATAGGTGACTCCTTTGGCACATTTATCACTACTGACCAGGTAACCCTCTCTAAATCAAGGCTAGTTTTTGCTAGGTTCTGTGTGAATGTCACCCTAAACAAAACTCTACCAAACTTTGTCATTTTGAAATCCAAACTGGATAGATGGACCCAAGCATTGGTGTATGAAAATGCCACCCTCTTATGCCAAAAATGTGATAACAGAGGTCACTCTAGTGACACTTGCAAGACCTCTCAGTCGAGAACAAAAAAAGGGAATAAGGATAAAGGAACGATTGATGTTCCACCCTTGACAGAGGAAGAGGAAAAGGAGAAGACTTGCCCACCACTGGTGGCTAATGAGACAGAAAATGCAGCAAGGGAAAACTAGGTGCTAGAAGAAGGTGAGATCATTCACCCTGTGGTGAATGAAGTGGTGCACTCTATACTCAGCTCTATGGAACCTCTTCCTATAGAGGAACCTAACCCCCTACCAGTGGTGGAGCCATTGAAGAACCCCTTAGTGACCCTGCCAAAGAAGAGAGAGATTAGCCATACTGAGGTGGAACAACGTGCCATTGTGGTTTCTCTTGAGCTAAAATCCCCAAAATATAATCCAAAACCTTCCCCACAGCTAGACAAGAACTCTTCCAGCTCCCTGGACGCTGACTATAGTGTGGGGGAAGATGACGGGGAATGGAAAATGTGGAGAAAGAAAACAAAGCCCAAGAAGGTTGATGTGGGAATGGAAACACCCAGGGGAAGGCCATTAGATCGAGCAAGGAGATCGAGAGGGACTACAAGGGATGTTGTAGCGAGTAAGCAGCAAACCCTAGAATCAAGTTTTAAAAGTAAGAAATGATTTGTCTTTCTTGGAATGTTAGGGGTTTAAACAACTCCCTTAAACAAAGTGTTGTTAAACACTACATTTTTTAATCATAAGTTGGATATTCTTCTCATCCAAGAAGTTAAAATGTCTGGTAGTAATTTTACCCCTAGCTTCCAATCTCTGGTCGGGTGCTACGTTCCTTTACTCTGGAGCTGGGGGTGCTTTCGGAGGCATTGCTATACTATGGAACCCCAATAAGGTCACTGGCTACTAGGTCACCTCCTCTCTGAACTTCCTTGTTGTTACCTTCAGAAAAAATGGGCTTGAGTGGATCACTTTCAATATTTATTCCCCTAACATCCAGTCTGGTAGGGCCGCCCTTTGGACTGACCTATCCCTCTAGATCAATCAGGACACTACTTCTAATTACTTGTTGGTCAGCAACTTCAACACCCTTCTCTACCCCTCAAAAATATGTGGTGGATTAATGGATTACTTTGATAGTATGGGGGACCTAGAAAACTTTATTTCTTCCACCGGTCCGCTGGACATTACTCTGAAAGGGAACCCCGTCACTTGGACTAACAATAGGAAGGGACCCCATCTCATCTAGTGTGGCTTGACCATTTCCTTGCCACCTCTTTGTGGGACCTATGCCTGAATTCAACCATGACCTCCCTCTCTAAAACTACCTCTGATCATAACCCCCTCCTCTATTGGCATGACTCCCCTAAGTTTGGCTTGACCCTCTCTGGATTTGAAATCATGTGGTGCTCTCACCCATCCTTTAGAGATCAAGTGAAATTATGGTGGGCCAATAACATCAAAGGCACTGCCATGTTCAGAATTGCCCAAAAGCTGGAAATTATTAGAAGAGAGATTGAAGGCTAGAGCAAACATAACTTTGGTGATTTTTGAAAATAGAAAAAGGAGCTAACTAAAACTTTAGGGTCCCTCCTGGCCCAATTGGCTTCTGGAAGACCTCCACCCTAGATATAGGCAGAAGAGGAGTTGACTTGACACAAATGGCAAGAAACTCTAAAAAAAGAGGAAATCTACTAGAAGCGACAATCCAAAATCCAGTGGCTTGCTGAAGGGGATAGGAACATGACTTTCTTCCATAGATCTACCAACAACCATAAAAGAAGAAATACCATTATTTCTATTAGGGATGAGAGAGGGAATGAAGTTACAGATAATGACAAAATCAATTAGGTAGTGGAAAATTATTTTTAGGGATTGTACTCAAATGAGGGATAAATGTGCTTGAACAACACCCAAAATCAACTCCTAGACCACATCCAAAGCACTATAACTCACAGTGATAATGACTAGCTCACAAAACGTGTATTTGATGAGGAGGTAAAGAATGTGGTCTTTGCTATGGGTGCATACAAAGCCCGAGGTCTTGATTGTTTCCCCCCGGCCTTCTTTCAAGAATTATGGGACATCGTGGGGACTGATGTTAGCCGTACTACCAGAGATTTCTTTAGGATGGGGCATCTCCTTAGATAGCATAATAAAACCTTTATTGTGCTGGTCCCTAAGCATGACAACCCCTTCTCTATGCTAGATTTCAAGCCCATTAGCCTCTACAGTATGTTTTGCAAGATCCTGACTAAGATCCTGGTCAATAGAATGAAGCCACTTCAAGACAAGATTATCAGCACTACTCAAAAAGATTATGTGTTGGGAAGGTAGATCCTTGATGTGGCCATATCCACTCATGAAATCATCATCTCTATGGATAGGAGCAAGGTCCCAGGTATGGCCTTCAAACTAGATATCTCTAAAGCTTATGATAAAGTTAATTGGTCTTTCTTGCTAAAAAATACTTGTTAAAATGGGTTTTAATGAGAAGGTTGTTCATATTATACAAGAATGTACCCAAACTATTAGTTTATTTGTGCTAGTCAATGGCACCCCTGGTGGCTTCTTTAAACCTGAAAAGGATCTTAGACAGGGAGATCCTCTCTCCCCCTACCTTTTTATTATTATGGCTGAAGTTCTTAGCAAGAATCTGACTATGTTTTCCTCCATGGGAAGAATAAAAGGTATCAAACCTGCTTCTACTCTTCATCAAGTTGTGTTGGAGTAGTTTGTGGATGACATGTTCCTCTTTGGGTATTCTTCGATGATTGAGGCTA
Organism: Chamaecyparis obtusa; assembly: GCA_027943335.1. NCBI lineage: Eukaryota > Viridiplantae > Streptophyta > Pinopsida > Cupressales > Cupressaceae > Chamaecyparis > Chamaecyparis obtusa. Next base: position 343,268 of record BSBK01005097.1, on the reverse strand, counting down.
GATAGTGTAAAAAAATCCTGGAAAGTTATGCTTGGGCTTCTGGACAATGTATTAACTATCAAAAAAGCTGATCTTTCTTCTTCAATACTCCCATGGAGATACATAATAGAGTGCTTCAAATTTTGGGTTGTCAATCGGCTTCACTCCCTTCTACATACCTTGGCCTCCCCCTCACAGTTAAAGAGGTGTCCCAGGATTTTTAGAACTCCATCCTAGAAAGAACCTAGAGGAAACTTGCTAGATGGAAAGGGAAGATACTTAGCAATGTTGGTAAACTTTAGCTGGCGGCTTCCACTCTCCAGGGGATCCCAGTCTACTTCCTATCCCTCTTCAAGATCAAAAGAAATGTGGAAGACAAACTTGAAAGAATTCAAAGAACTTTCTTGTGGGATGATTCTGAAGAAAAAAAGAGGATGTCTCTAGTCAATTGGGATATTTTCTGCCTCCTGAAAAGACTAGGTGGCTTGGGCCTAAGGAGAATTGGCTTGATGAATAGAGCCCTTACCATGAAAGTGGCCTAAAAACTCATAGAAGGAAAAGCGGATTGGTGAAAGATAATGGAAGCTAAGTACCTCCAAGGACATCCCTACAGGAGGATGTACCATGATAGTGTCATCCCCAGTAGCTCCAAACTCTGGGTGAACATCTGCAAATGCAAAACCTTGTTGTCTAAAGGTTCTTTCTGGCAGCTTGGAAATGGGAGATCCATTAGATTCTAGAATGACTATTGGATCTTGAACTACCCTAACCTTGGCTTTAGATTCAAACCTCTCATGGACTACCTCAGACCTGTCCCTGGTAACAAAACCTCCAACTACATCGCAAGCAAGAATTGGAGAGATATACCTAATCTGGTAAGAGATAGACTAGACATTCTCTATTTGGCTAATGAGCTCACGAAAACCCTGAGAGATGTTAGAATCCTGGGTCTTGGTGGCCAAGACTCCATCTTCTAGGCCCCTACCCAAGCTAGTACCTTCTGGGTCAAAACCGCTTACAACCTGCTTTTGAAGGAAGAGAATAATCTGGGGGACTGGACAAAGGTGTGGATCCCTCAGCTCACACCGAAAATCAATTTCTTCTAGTGGACCCTTATGCATGGTAAATTTATAACTCAGGATAATCTTATAAAAAGGGGCTTCTCCATGGCAAACAGGTGTGTCCTATGTAAAAAAGAGGAAGAAATGGTGAGCCACCTATTTATACACTATGATTACACCACTAGCATCTGGCAAGGGGTCATTGGCAAATTGGGAATCTGGTGGACTCTGGGAAATGATGTGCATCAATTCACTAACTAGAGATCCCCCTCCAATCATCCCCTTCTCCAATTCCTTTGGTGAATGTTGGCCCCACACATCTGCTAGACTATTTGGAAGGAAAGGAACAACATGATATTCAGGGAGGCTAGTAACTAGTCTGAGACTTGTCTCTATCTTGGAACCAAGATCCTTTGTGAGAATTCCAGTGCGGCTAAGTGGAAACTTCCCTGAACACCCTCCTCTACCTAGGAAGTCAAAATAGCTGACAAATGGAACCTACTGGCTAGGTTTTCCAAGTTTGACAATTCCAAGCTAATAGCTATAAAAGATACTAGATGGGCTTCCCCAGTCAGAGGATGGACCAAATTAAGCTTTGATGGGGAATCTAATAACCTCACTCAGGGTGGGGGAGGTATGCTAAGAGACCATAATGACACTTGCCTTTTGTCTTATGGAGGCCCGCTCAACAATTACACTGTTAACCAGGCGGAGGGCATGGATCTTCTATGAGGGATTAAATTTGCAATCCAAATGAACATCAAACTACTTGAAATTGAGGGGGATTCCAAAGTGGTGGTGGAGGCTATCAAAAGAAGAGCTAATGCAAGGTGGCGGGTTAGCTCCATTATGCTAGAAATCTATGAGCTACTCATCAATTTCCAATGCATGACTATTACCCACACATATAAGGAGGGAAATGTGGTGGCAGATTCGATGGCTGCTATTGGCCTCAATCAAACCATACTTAACAATTGGAGGGTGGTCAGCGAACTACCTAAGGTGACTTAGCAACTTATCAGAGGGGAAATGAATGTTACCACTGATATTTAAAATGAGCCAAGATGTCATGTTTATTAAGAATCCTACCTTGATCACGTGTCGTTGTATGCAGGTGATTTTTTTGATTATGAAAAGGAATGCCCAAAACCCCATAAAGAATCATAAATGCCTATCAAGCGTGTGGAGAGATAGTTGTTCGCATCGGTGGGCTTTCTTGGCTAATAAGGACATTAAGTGCAGCCCTGGCGTTATTGCTAATTTTGGCACTTGGAGATCCATTAGATATTGTAGTACAGAGCCCAGCTCCCAAAATTTCACCCAAGGCTAGCCTTTTGAGTATAACCATTTCTCAAAATGGCTAAATCAAAATAACTGGTTTTATACTCTCTGTCAAGAAGTTTGGCCCTTTGGTTTTGAGGAAATTCTAGTGCAGGAGGAGAGTATTGACATGGGAGGAAACACTCTTCACATCGAACCAGATAAGATTGATGAGCCCTTCACCTCTGACCCTTTGGTGATCCACTACTGTAAAGAGAGTGGTATCTAGAGTTTTATGGAGCACATGAAAGGTGAACACAATGAGCAGACATCCAAATAGTCTGTCTCATCCTGGAACAATAGGAAAGTTTGTGTTGGAGGCATCCACTTCTATATTAATGAGGAGGTCATTGCTAAGGTGACATGGCTCTCTATGGAAGGGAGAAAGTATAAAAACACTTGTCGGATGCCTGACCCTACCAGCCTCAGCCAATTTTTTAGAGAGGGAGAGAAACCTATCAAGAAGTTAGGGGGTTTCTACCATGAAGTGGTTCCTGTATACACCCAAAAATGGTCACCTAGACTATTAGCCCCTTTTGCTAAATCATAAATTGCTTTTTCTTGATCAAATCCTAGTTCTATCATTTATTCGATTATTTTCTATGGGCTAACCATTTTATCCTAAGTTTTTATTTAATTAAAAGGAATATTTTCTCCCCTTTTAATAAATAAAAAGCCCCCACTTTTCCTCTTATCCTAAGTTGCACAAATAAAGCATTATTCTTACTTTATAAAAAGAAGATAAACACTTTTTGTCTTATATGGACACAAAAGTCAACTCTTATTTTTCCATTGGAGGATATTTGTGCACATGGATTGCTCCTCTTTTAAGCTCCACCATTGATTAAATCTTTTTCCTCTTAATCTCCATGGTCCATTCATTTTCATTTCTTATAAAAGGAGAGCTCTCTTCTTCATTCTAGATCCTCAACTTTTTATGCTAATGTTATGCTGCAGGTTTTCTAGGTCACTTTGGAGCTTTTGAAGATTTGGAGCATTCTTGGCTTTTGCCTCTACATGTCATCATAGTTTCATTTCTTGCATAGTATCTTCATTTTCATGGCATTCTTAGCTTAGATTTCCTTTATGCTTTAGATTAATTCATCTAGCTTAACTAGGAGGCTTTGTAATACTTGCATCTTTCATTTTCATAGCTTAGCTTGCATTTCCATTTTTAGCATAGCATTGCATTGCATTTCATTTGATTCTTGAAGATATTGGCATTCTTGCCCTTGTCTTCATTTGAATCTCCCATTGCATGATTTACTAGCAAGGTTATTGGATTAATAGCTCTAGCTGAGAGCATTCTTAAAAACCCTTGCACTCCATGCCTAGGGAGCTATGGATTGATTTTTGAGACCTCATTCTTGAGTGTTCTTGAATGTAATGATTCATAGAAGTGTGACACAATTATAGCACACATTTTTGGCGCCCATCTTGGGGCAGAGTAGATTAGCTTTGTCCTTTAATTCTGCATTTTTAGTCAAAATTTTCATCAATTTTTGGCTTTATTTTTGGTCTCTGGTTTTTCTGTCTCAAAGTGTCGCATGACATTTTGCCAGTGTCGTGCAATAGTTCTTTGTATAGTGGCGCGACACTTTACTTGTGTCATTCGACAGTTCTCTGTATAGCGGTGCAACACTTTACCAGTTAAAAGTGTCGCTCCCTTTGACAAAAAGTGTCACACTGTTTGAGATGTTCTATTGCCCGCGTATAGCATGAACTGTCGCCCAGAGATAAAGTGTCGCACCCGTATATGAAAAAGTTTCGCACAACATTTCTGGTGACTGTATTGTTGCTTGTACCCGACAATGAGCTATTTTTGAGCTATTTTAGTTATCTTGCAAGTTTTGGGTTCTCTGCTATCTTTTTGAAAATTTTGAAAATGAGCACCCATTTTTGAGAAATTTTTGCAAACGGTATCGAAAATTGAAGTTTTATATATCGTTGGAAAGGTCTTTCCGAGCCTAATCCAACCATGATGGTTTCATTTTCAGATTTTGTCATTTGATCAGTTTTTTTTTTAGACTATCTAAATTTTTTTCATGTGCTAACCATTGTTAGATTTTGGATTTTTCTAACCTTTTGTTGGTCTAACAAGTTGTTTTGAAGGTGCTCTTGCTTTCATAGAAAATGCTTAAAATTGCTTGAGGTACTTTGTTCCATCTCTACAACATTTGGATTTTGGGATTAAAATTGAACCTCTCATGTGTTTGGCTTGAGTGTTTACATGCTTTCATAGAGCACATTTCAATTGATGCTCTTAATGGGAAATGAAAGAATATAGATTTTTTTTTAGAAGTTTGTGTAAGTGAATGCTTGTGTTTAAACCTTAAGTAATTCTTGGTTCCAATATCAAATATCTTATTGAGTGATTGAGGGCATGGATTCATTCCTTGTTTGCATAGGGGGTTAAATGTTCCACTTTTTGGACTCACCCTATGTTTTCTTGGAAAGTTAAATATTCCATTGATTCCATTTTTCATTTGTGGGTAGTATTGATAAGCAACTTTAGATTACTTTTGATTGAGCTTGTTAGCTAAATTGGGTGTTGAACTCGCTTATTTCTAATCGCCCCTCGTTATTTTCCCTTTGGGTGCAAGGTCAGCATTCATACATGGGGGAGGGGTCTACTTGAAAAGAGCATTAAGTGTTCCACAAAGTTTTTCCCTTTTATGCTTTCTTGATCTCATTAGTTTTCTTAAGTGTGGACTCACTTTGAGTTGATGTGAGGAGTTAAATGTTCCACTTTTGGGCTCACTTTGAGTTGATGTGAGGAGTTAAATGTTCTACCTTTGGACTCACTTTGAGTTGGTGTGAAGAGTTAAATGTTCCACTTTTAGACTCACTTTGAGTTGGTATGAAGAGTTAAATGTTCCACTTTTGGACTCACTTTGAGTTGGTGTGAAAAGTTAAATGTTCCACTTTTGGACTCACTTTGAGTTTGTGTGAAGGGTTAAGTGTTCCACTTTTTGGACTCACTTCACATTTTCTTAAAGGGTTAAATGTTCCACTTTTGGACTCGCTTCACATTCTCTTGAAGGGTTAAATGTTTCACTTTTGGACTCACTTCATATTTTCTTGAAGGGTTAAATGTTCCACTTTTGGACTCGCTTCACATTCTCTTGAAGGGTTAAATGTTTCACTTTTGGACTCACTTCATATTTTCTTGAAGGGTTAAATGTTCCACTTTTGGACTCACTTCACATTATCTTAAATGGTTAAATGTTCCACTCTTGGACTCGCTTCGCATTCACTTAAAGGGTTAAGTGTCCCACTTTTGGACTCGCTTCATGTTTACTTGAAGAGTTAAGTGTTCCACCTTTAGTGCTTTAAATACTTTTGATAGTGAATTACTTAATTTTATTTTTAGAAGGCCTACTTGGGGACACACCACCTCAAGGGATGACCTTAACTCTTATGTTTCGGCGGAGTATAAATAGCGGGTGGTGAATCGAAAGACACCTCTCTTGGGAATTGAGTTTGATATCACTCTTGGCTAAGCCTCAAAGAACTTTATACCTTTGAGAAGTGAAGGAGGAGATTTGGGTTACCATCTCCCCCTGGCTGTGTGATTTCAGATTCTTCTCATCTACAAATTTGGGCCTCATGTACCTTGCGTATATCGAGGACTCCCTTTAGCAAAGCTATGTATATCCCTGTAGATAGCTTGATAGGATGTTGTTGTGTTCTAAATGTCTGCTAAAACATTTTCAAGAACATACACAAGTAGAATCTTTAAGGAGTAGAAATAGTAAGTCACTATTCTTGTTCATGTGCAAGGTTGCTTTGCCCCTTGCTCATTGTTTGAAGATAACTGCTTGCTTGAACTCCTTGATTGTTGTCTTATGTGCTTGATCCATAATAAAAATCTATTCATATACTTACTTGATCTTTTAAAACGCTTCAAAACTGAGATTTTTATGTTCATTGGTCATAGAGTCGTATGACTCTGCAATAGTGTCACCCGGCCTTATTGGAAACTGTCACTTGGCTTAGGGCGAAGTGTCACCTTGCTATAAACTGTCACCTTGTCTGCCTAGAAAGTGTCACCCAGAACCTTTTTGCTGTCTTGTTGCTATTGCAATCTGAAGCTGCTAAACTTGCATTTTAACCTATCGTAGAGTGTCTTTTTTTGTTCTTACTTGAAGCTGGTCTGTTATCTGCATGCTCAAACTTATTCTAGACTAAAACAAATGAGCTAAAACTATTGGATTTGAGCTTAACGAATACTACTCTTGATCACTTGTCACATCACGGTTACCTCTCTAGCTACTTGCTTATTGAGCTTCTTGCTCGCTGCTCAGCTTTAGTCAATTGATTGCTGTAAATGCTTGAGCACTTTTGACAAGCCATCTCTCTATTGTTCTACTTTGACAAGTGATCTTTATTAGCTTTGCTTATCTCAAATTTGAGAAACTTTGTCTCATTATATTAGTCAACCAACATCTCTTTTCATGCCGGTTACAACTCGGTCTCAAATTGAGCAGGAGAGTCATCCTCCGTTCAATTATACATAGTTACCTTCTCCAACTAGACACTCATGAGCACCCATTAGCAACAACAGTTCCAGTTCTAACCAATCTACAGATTTTAAGGCTACCCCATGGTACAAAGGAGGTTTCCTCCTTTCCGCATTTAAGACCCCCAAAAACACAGATAGTGTCTCACTCACTTTGACTGAACAAGAAAAATTTCAATGCTTGCAAGAACACTTTGAGCATAAGGATAACCAAGCGTGCTTAGACAAAGAACACAATCAACAAAGGATGGATGCTGCTAGACGTATGACTTATAGAGGAGTGTCTTATGAGCAACCCGAGACAAGTAACTATGAGCATAGACCTCTTTTTAATGGAAACAATGGCAACAACATGCCACCAAGATCTCCTCCAAGACCTACTTTTGGTATGCCTTCTTCACCTCCTAGACCTCCTCCCTCTCAACATGAGGCAGAGGCTGATGATGAGATTTCTAGTGAGGATCTTATGAGATTTGAACAAGATGTGATCTCCCAACAAATGATGCATAAGCTTTTAGAGCGTAATGGTGATCAATATTTTCAATATATGACTTCTAGAAGATACAAGCTTCCTCCCGGCTATGATGTCAGAAAAATTGTCCAACAAAGAGTACCAACTGAATTGGAAGTCCTTCAGGAAGAACTACGTCGGACAAATCAATGCCTTACCCAAATGGCAATAGAAAGAGAGCCTCCAAAGGTCTCTTTTATAGAATCAATTTGTGCTCTTCCTTTTGATAAAAGTCTATACATGGTCCCATTTCCTAGGGATATTGAGGTTCCCAAATATGACAAGTATGATGGAAATGGTGATCCCCGTGACCATGTGCATCACTTTTACACTCTTAGCATGGACTTCCTTCATGAAGACACATTTTTTCTATGACTATTCACTAGAAGTTTAAGAGGCCAAGCTTTGGAATGGTTTGCGAAATTAACACCACCTCTAAAGACTTTCGATGAGTTGGCTATGCGCTTCACACAACACTATTCATAAAACATCCAACAACCTGTCACCATGATAGATCTCGGTAATTTAAGACAACATCAAGGTGAGCCATTTGCAACTTACTTACAATGTTGGAGATCATTGTATTCTAGGTATCCTCGTCCGTTGCCTAAAAGAGAAAAGATTGATATTTTTGTCAACACTCTTGTGCCTGAGTTGTATTATGATCTAAGGAAACAATTGTTCTCCTCTTTCAATGACATGGTTGAAAGTACATATCAGATTGAGGATGTAGCTATAAGAAAAGGGGATATTGTTATTAATAAAGATGCTAAAGGCAATGGCAAATACAAGAACAAACCTTGGAATAAAAACAAGTATGTTGTTAATGATGGGGTTGTTGATGCTCCTAAAGCTAAAGAGCCTGCTTTCAATCTCTCCAATGCTATCTATGCAGCAAAACAACAAGAAGCTACCAACACTCACGGTGCTCCTAAACCTCAATATGCAGATAAGCCTAAGAAGTCATTTTGAAAGCGAATCTATACCAAGTTGGCAGAACCTTACGATGTGATCCTTAAGACTTTGGTTGACAATGGATATCTTATGCTTCCTAATAAACCTGGTAACTGGGATCCACTAAATAAGCCTGATTAGTGGTGAGAGGATTCTTATTGTCATTGTCACAGAAACAAGGGACATCCGACAGACAATTATTTTAAGCTTAGGGATGATATTCAAGACCTCATTGATAACAACACAATCTCCACTGATGGCTTAACTAAAAATTCTGATCACACAGCTTTCAAAGATCCTCTACCTAAGCATGACAAGGGGGAAACCTCTCAAGCACATAAGAAGAATCATGATGCTAAGATCCACTATACATATACTTCTGACACACCTATGATCAACATGGTAGAGCCCATTGAGAGTGTTCTAATGATGAGGTCTCAAGATGATAATAAAGCCAATCATGGTAAGCCAAAGTTGGTCTTGCAAACACGTGGTACTTCATCTTCATGAAGTGAGACACCGAATGCTGTTACTAGGGGGAAAGCCAAGATTGTCCTTAAAACTGTGCAAGATCCCAAGCCAACTTTTCCTTCCAAACAAGTGGCTCCTTCAGCCACTCCTAGCTATGATCTTGTCCAACATTTGCAAAAGACACCAGCACAGATATCTATCCTTGAGTTGCTTCGGTTATCCCCTTCGCATAGAGAGATTCTTGATGAGGCTCTACGTACAACACGTGTTCCCAATGACATTGATCCAGATCAATTTCAGGCTATGGTCAACCACATTTCATCTCTGCTATCTCTCTCCTTTTCTGCAGAAGATGACATATCTATTGCTCACCCGCATAATCTAGCTTTACACATTGAATTTCTAGTCTACAATACCCGAGTCTGCTGAGTCCTGATAGACAATGGTGTAGGGTTAAATATTATTTCTTTCAATGTCATACAACAATTGGGTTTGTCAGAATTTGATGTGGATTCTAAAAAGAAGATTATTATAAAAGCTTACGATGAAGTGGAAAGATCTTCCAAAGGTCTTGTCACGCTGCCTTTCTAAGTGGGCCCTGTCATGAAAGATATTAGCTTCCAAGTATTGGACATCCCACTCACATATAACATTCTTTTGGATCATCCTTGGATCCATGACGTGCAGGTTGTTCCTTCCCCTTATCATCAGTGTGTCAAATTTCCATATAGTGGCACTAAAGTTGTGATTCCTAGAGACCATACTATTGCTATTAATGCTCTTGCTGCTGCTAAAAAATTTGTTCCTCACAATGAACCTTCTGTTGATCCTAGTACATCTCTAGTTGCTGCTGAGAAATCACTTAAGATGATGAGCCTTGGCATGGGTGAATATATGTTGGATTCCTTTGCTTCTATACCTGTTTCTCCTAGGTCATATGGGAAACCTTTTGATAAAATGAAGCCTTCCACTTTTGCTATGGTGATCTTTGATACTTTTGTTCCTTCATCCGTTCCTTTAGAAGCAGAAAGAGAAGAACAAGTTGTTCAAGAGTGGATCTATAGAGAAGATTCCAGAAATACTCCCATGCTCAGTAATTCAGACACAGATACAGATGAGTCACCACTGCACACTATGGTTCAAATGGGAGATGATCTTCCTTCTACTTCACTTTTTTGGGGAGAAGAATGTATATCTAATGATGATATAGCTGAGGCCTCTATGTCTAGAACCTATGTGCCTAAAGAATCATTGAAATATGATAGACAACGTCGCAACATTGCATGATTGCTACAAAGAGGTGACCTCTCACATAATGACATGAGTATTTCTACTTCTTGGCATCTTAAGCCTCTTCCAGAAGATCCTCCCATGATAGATATGGATGTTGATGTGGTTCATACCTCTTGTAACCCCCCTGACGTAGTTGATGAGTCTTGTGTTGGGTTTGATGAGTTTGTTCCACGTATTGATTTAGTGGATCACGTTGGTCCTTTTATGACAAGTCTAGATCTTAACGCTTTTGGAGCTTACCCCATAGGCTTGACCTCTCTTGTCACCAGAGATGATATCCCTCACATAAATGCTATTGAACTAGTCACTTCATTTCATCTCGCATCAACACCTATTACTTCTTCCACCAGCGGACTAGCAACAAAAAAAATTGAATCAACAATCAAACATCACAGTCATCAAGTCAAAAGAAAAGAGCAATGGTCGGATGGTGAAAACCACATTGTGGCGGTATCCGAACCTAAGAAAATTAAAAATAAAAATCTTCTCAAACATAATGATTCTCAAATAAAAGATGACAAGATGATTCTCTACAAAAAAAAATGGTGCACTACTTCAAGCATGATCTCATATCTGTTACACTTCAGCCCATTCCTAGAGTTGAGAACAAAGTTGCTACTACCTTGATTACTTCGACATCCATCTTACAAATGAAAAAACATAAATTTCACTTCAAGTTCCTGGTGGATGAATTACGCTATCCTGCTCACAAATCTTACAATCCTACCATCTTTTCATATCTTCCACCTCATATCCCTCCTAAAAATCCACCACACCATTCTTCTCGCCATCCCTTACACTTTGCCTTTGTCTCTGGTGACTTGTATAGGAAGGGTCTAGATGGAACTCTTCTTAAGTGTCTAGAAATAGAGGAGTCAGAAAAAGTGCTAGCTGAAACCCACTATGGCATATGTGGATCACATTCTAATGATCCTTCGCTAGCTCAGACATTGCTTAGGGCTGGTTATTATTGGTTGCACTGGTTGAGACCTCCTATTGTCATAGCTGCAACATCTAGGCCTGGGGCCTATCAGTTCTCTACATCAGAGGAAACAGATTCTTGATGCCCATTTCTGTCTTGGGCATTCTTTGTACATATTTTTATTGATCCTAAAAAAATTCCAAAAAAATTTATATATGATGCTGAAAAAATCCTAAAAAGCATAAAAAGTACTGAAAAAATGAGCATCCTAGTGAAAACCTAGCAATAGGCGCTTTGATGTCTCACCAAAAAAATCAAAAAAATTTAAAAAATCAAAAAAAAATTGAAAAAGTGCCTTGGTGAAAACTTGGAAACAGGCACCTTAGTAGCAAAAATACAAAAAAATAATAAAAAGTCCTGAAAAAAATTGCAATAAATCTATCAAGTGGTGAAAACCTAGAAATAGGCGCTGCTTTAGACCCTCTGCACCTATGTCTATCAGTCTTGCGTGGCGCTCCTTCGCTCCGCTTCTCACTTTGCCTCTCCTAGCCTGGAATTGATTCTTGTCTTAGTCTAGGGGGCATCTGTTGTTTTGAGCTTATCTTGGGTCTCTTTGTGCGTCAGGGTTTCTTAGGCACCTCACAAACGGTGTTTTTCAACACCACCCCAATTGTGTTTTTCAACACTACCCTAGTGTCGAGTGTTTCTCAACACTTATCAAATGTCCTCCCCGCAGTCTAGATGATGCAATATTTCTCACTGGTAGATGTGATAATGAAAGTTTGACTCTATGACCTACACACACGCACTTGACTCACTAAGACTTGCTTGGATTTATTTTCTTTGTGTGCTATCTATGAGGATTTCTTTGATCAGTGGTCTCTCCCTGAGAAGTTTTCAATGATGCATAGCTAGAAGACTGAGGGAATGAGAACATGTTTTATTTCTTTTTCTGCTTGTGGGTATATTTTGTTGGTCCTAACTATCATGAGCATTTATGCTGGTCTTACTTGACACTATGGACCTATAAGGTATTATCATTGACTATTTCACAAGTGCATGCTTATAGTCATCTTGACTTTCTTGTGTCTCGATGCGAGCATAATCTTGCTATATCAAACTTAGGTAATCTCACTGCACTAGTCATCTTGACCTACATGTCTTTGATGCCTAGGTGGGATTTCCACATTTCTATCTGATATAGATCATATTCAAATCCACATAGTTATGCTAGTGTGTATTGTATGATCTTGCGATGCTACCAATAACACTCGATGATGATAATTAGATGTCTATTGGCTTTGTAACCTTGCAAGTAAACCACTTTTCATGTAGTTTACATTCTTAGGTTCATGTTAGTTAGTTTTGCATCTTGCATATGGAGAGATCTCTCGTTTCATCTTACGTAGACTTATTAATCAACTGTGCTCACCTTTCACTTCTTCTTGATCATGTCTTTCACTTCTTGTCTTTCATATCACATCATTTTCCTTTCATTTTGGGATCGAAACCAAAATCCACGTTCACCTTTCTCCTTCTTCTACGCAGTTGGCTAACCTTTTGAGGCCTGATCCTTCGATCTTCACTAGGGCATTTTTCACCTCTTCATCCCCATCTCTTTCAAACTTCTAGTCTTTCATTCACTATCAAATCCCAAGTTCAAATCCCCCTCCGTGGTGTTTTCGGGTTGAGGGACCGATAGGTTCATGCCCTGTGTCCCATGTGTGGGGCATATATTCACTACTTGATGGTTATTCTATTCTCTTTCTTCGATTATGATTTCTAGTGATTTGATCATGTTGCTCTTGCTTCTGCTTTCCCTCTACCTAGATTTCACTTTCGATCCCAAGGGGGCAAACACATCATATATTATTGGCTATCTCTTTCCTAAGTGTTCAGTACTGTCACTACCAGGCTGACCATGCAGGATTTGCTATCTCTCTACACTTCATTCTTTGGAGTCAGATCGCTATTTGTTTGCCTTCTTGGTTGTCTTCTTTCCTTCTTGGCTGATCTATTCTTTGATGTAATGTGTTCCCAGATCAATCACACATTATTCAAAGAGGGGCAAATGTATACACCCAAAAATGGTCACCTAGACTATTAGCCCCTTTTGCTAAATCATAAATTGTTTTTTCTTGATCAAATCCTAGTTCTATCATTTATTCGATTATTTTCTATGGACTAACCATTTTATCCTAAGTTTTTATTTAATTAAAAAGAATATTTCCTCCCCTTTTAATAAATAAAAGCCCCCACTTTTCCTCTTATCCTAAGTTGCACAAATAAAGCATTATTCTTACTTTATAAAAAGAAGAAAAACATTTTTTGTCTTATATGGACACAAAAGTCAACTCTTATTTTCCCATTGGAAGATATTTATGCACATGGATTGCTCCTCTTTTAAACTCCACCATTGATTAAATCTTTTGCCTCTTAATCTCCATGGTCCATTCATTTTCATTTCTTATAAAAGGAGAGCTCTCTTCTTCATTCTAGATCCTCAACTTTTTATGCTAATGTTATGCTGCAGATTTTCTAGGTCACTTTGGAGCTTTTAAAGATTTGGAGCATTCTTGGCTTTTGCCTCTACATGTCATCATAGTTTCATTTCTTGCATAGTATCTTCATTTTCATGGCATTCTTAGCTTAGATTTCCTTTATGCTTTAGATTAATTCATCTAGCTTAACTAGGAGGCTTTGTAATACTTGCATCTTTCATTTTCATAGCTTAGCTTGCATTTCCATTTCTAGCATAGCATTGCATTACATTTCATTTGATTCTTGAGGATATTGGCATTCTTGCCCTTGTCTTCATTTGAATCTCTCATTGCATGGTTTACTAGCAAGGTTATTGGCTTAATAGCTCTAGCTGAGAGCATTTTTAAAAACCCTTGCACTCCATGCTTAGGGAGCTATGGATTGATTTTTGAGACCTCATTTTTTAGTGTTCTTGAATGTAATGATTCATAGAAGTGTGACACAATTATAGCACACAGTTTGAGAGTTTTGACCCAAGCTATGTCTCATCATGATGAAGTATTTCACCTTGGAAGGTAAATTTATGGTGTTCTGTTATTACCACTTACCTTTTCTTAATCATATTAGAAATAGGGACTTAATAGCCATTCCCTTTAACCTCCTGCATTCCATTGAAAACAATATTTTGGATATTAGGGAAAACTTTGATAAATCGATCCTTATTCTCCATCAGGGTCTCGTGCTTTATATTTACCATTTCCATAAGGGGTGAACCCACAATAGTGGGTTACACTTTTTTGCCTGAATGGACACTGAATTCTACATTTTGAAAAAAACTTTCAGATCTAGATGTATATTGTCGCTAAATCATTTGAAATCAAAAGATGAAGTAAATTAGAGTCTTTTAAGATTTTCTATCTAGATTCTAAATATATTTTTTATTTTTATTTTTGAATTGATTTGAATATTTTTTCTTTCTCCCACAAAAATTGGAATGTTGTTGAAAATGTTATTTTCAAAAAGTTACAATGTTTTCATAGAGCATAACTTTTTTTCTAAAATAGATATCAATTTTCTTCTTTCGAATTTACTTTTTAAACATCCATAAGGAGGGCATGCAATTGGTTTGATGAAATTATCATGATTATTGCATGTTTTATTAACATTTGAAGTTGACTAAACTATAATTTTGACATACCCTGACTACATAGCATATAACTTGTCGTGTATTTGTCCAATTTTAATTTTTTATTTTTTTTATAGAAATAGAACTTCAATACCTAGGGCACAGATATTTTTTAGAATTTTTTTCTCTCATTTACTATTTTTCCATAAGCTTCAAAATAAAGGTAGACATACAGTGAAATATCTATGTTTAGTAAAACTAAAAATACAAAGTAATAATAAACTTAATATATATTAACATTATAATCATTGAAAATATTTTTCTTAGTAGTACCTTACTACATAGATAGGTTTGTTAAATGGATTCATTTGATCTACCAAAAGATAAAGTCAAAGTGATTTTTGGTCAGCATTTTAATAGGTGTGAAAGAGACTCCATTGTAGGTATGAATGAGGATGATAGATGTTATATCAATATTTTTTTTATCTGAGAGGCTTTGAGATAATCATTTGTAATTAATTCCTTCAAATGGAACCTCTCAAGGATTAAATCATTATATTTTATTAAAAATGTATTATTTCAACAAAAATTAGCATGTCTAAAAAAGTGTAACCCACTATTGTGGGGTAACCCTAAGGCTATATGCCCTCTACCCCATCCCCCCCCCGATCATCCAAGAGGTGGCCCAGGAGGATTCCCTATCAAAAACTGACAATCCCACTTAGTCCACCTCCCAATCTATCCAAGTTATCTAGGAGACTAATCTTGCCCCAAATGATGGTAGAACCCACAAAAAATGTGTGAGAAATCCTTTCAATAGGAGGGAGGAGCATGAGGAGTCCCATGTGTCTGAATCTTTAGAGACTAAAGATCGGAAGGGGTCTGACAGTACTCCTGAGACTGAATGAAAGCCCAAAAAATAGAGGTTTTTGGAGAGCCAGGTCAAGCTAGAGGTTGACATAAGTGGCCTAGGTCATCGTCAGTCTAACAAAATTGCGAAGGAGCAGTGTAAACCAAGAATCTTGGAAACGGTTTCAAAAGAGAAGTCCCTATCAAAAAAGGACTCCCATTCCACTGAGTCCATGAAGGGCTCTTCTGATGACCACATGAGTCCAAACAGGAATGGTAACACCCCCAATCTCAACCCTCAGCAAACCATGGAGATTCCCCGTAGCCCTACCCTACCTCTGGCTACCCCTCATGATCACTAGACCAAGCCCCCCACTACTGAGCACAACTCCAGGTTTTTGGATGACAATGACAAACTTAAGGGCACACTCAAGCTGAGGTTTTCTAGATTGGACAAAGAGATTGCTAACATCAAGAAGGACATGCAAGAACTCAAGCATCACATTTTGATGATTAACAAATTTTCGCTTAAGGTCATGCATGCTTCGGCTATGACCCTCTGCACTGTGCAGGAAAGACTGGAAGGTGGCAAGCTAGAAGAAGATGATGACAATAAGGATCTTTTCCTCTTCTTGCAGGAGGAGTGGGCTAGGACCCTGATGTCCAAACATCTGGGTGGAAAAAATTAGCTGTTGGTGCTCATGAGGTTTTTATTTTTGTTTGGGTATGGCCCTAAGTTCTCTATTTTGGGTTCCTATTTTAAGGTTATTTTGCCTAGTCCTTGGTATAGCCCTGCGTGCCTTATAACTGTTACTTTAACTACTACTATTTGCTTTAGATACTCTGGTTTAATCTTTTTGAAAAAAACTGTTATGTTTATTTTTGATAAAGGTAGATTAGACTTTATTTTTTCTATTGTTAAACTATTGTTGAAATGTTTATGACTAGTGCCATTAATATGTTGTTAATGTGCCCCTAGTCCTTATGTACCTCATGCCAGCACCCTTTTGCTACTTTTTCTATAAAAAACAAAATATAAATGAAAACACATATTTATTTTTAAATCAAATCAATAATGTTAATTAATATTGTTAATTTTAATTATTTCTAATATTTAATATAAATGAAAAATTATCTACAAATTTATTTTTAATATATGGTTATGGGTAAAAATATTAAACAAAGTACAAATAAAATTATTTAATTATTTTCTTAATAAAATTTATTAATTGAAGCTTATTAATTTATTCACAATATTATTATTTGTTAAAAAGTAATATTATTTATTCACAATAATTATTTTCTTAATAAAATTTATTAATTTATACACAAATATATTGTATGTAGAAAAATACTTCATATTTAAATTATAATTAAAGTTTGTGCATATTATTATGCCGAAGCTGTTTCTTATATGAAACGCATCAGCCTAGGTTAATCTGATCACAGCCATCTAACATGTCATACGCATGCAAGATGATTGAAATCATCGGGATCGTCCACTGCGCTTGAAAAACTATAATCTGTAATTTTTTAGTAGTGGGAACGCGACTGCAAAGTGACTATTTAACTCTCTAGCAACCGGAGTTAGGTTGCGGTTTACGAGACACGGATCCACAGGGTTTTTGAAATTCCATTTGTTATATTTGTTTCTGTCCCGTACAATGAGAAAGTCTATTTTTCTTGTTGAGGACATTGATTGCTCGCTCAGTGAGTCTGGTGCTCCTCAAAAAGAGATGATTACGATGACGAAGAAGATTATAATAAAAAAGTTAACAAGGGTAAGGGAAACATCACCTGTAGATGCCGAGAACCCAACGTACATATGATCTTGAGTAATCCCATCCAAGTCCAAATCTTTCTTCGACAGAAGAGCCTTCCGCGGCCTTGCTTCCCCAACCAGTCCAATTCTTATAATGTTGAAGTGTTGTTCCGCAAAGAGCCTGGAATTCGCAGTTTCCTTTCTGACAAAATTCCAAGGCTTTCATTTGCTATTAATCTGAGATCATTTCCTAAATTTTATTGCCATGATGACATGTCAGTGATTCTTTACAGTGTTGTTTGTTCTTCCTGGAAAGAGGCGGGAAATCATGGCCCATTTATTGCCGTGCAATTTATGTGCCATTACAAGCCTCTCCTCCTCTTCTGCTGTGAAGGGCCTGCGGTTGATACGTGGATCTAGCTGATTATACCACCTTAACTGGCAGCTTTTCCCTGCACAACACACGTATCATGATTTTTTCAGCAATTTCTATAACAGGAATGCAAGATCCAGGCCTGTTATTTTATAGGTATACGTGATGATTTCATCAACACATTAAGGTTGAAAAGATATCTACAATTGTCACAAGATAAAAAAAATTATTAGTTAAGAAGTAAAAAATTAATTGTTGGACGATTTTGTAAAACTAATAGTTATTAGGATTGAATCTAGTTTTAATTTAAATTCATTTTCTCATGTCCTTATGAAATAGTGGTTGGGAAAAAATCCTTTCGTTATCAGAATTATTGATATACATAGTACTCATTGTATTTAGCACTCATTGTATTAGATGATGTTAAGTATAAGATATTTTTTAAAAGTCACCATCGAAATATTACTCCAGATTAAACACACAAAATTTTAGAATTTACCAAGCCTAAACCCATTAAACTTGCTACCCGTTTGCTTAAAAGCAATCAAAAGTTATCATTAAAATTTAAAAATAATAAAAAAATTTAATTCAGTAAATTTGTTACTGAATATGATTTCAGTGATTATGCTTTTGGAAATCAAATAATATTAAAGAATAACAACAGTGACAAATCCATTTCTTTTGAGGAAAATGAAAGAATAGTGAAGATTGATGAAAGGATAGGGACTTCAGATTTGAAACATTCCATTTACAACTTTTCTCAGAAATACATTTGATAGAGCAATTGTAAAAAGTTTCTTTTCATAAGAACTACGAACAAAAAATTGAAATCAAAATCTTAAAAAAATTCTGAAACTTTTTCAACCCATCCTTGGGGGCACGACAATGTCACTATACTTTGTGCATTAGAATGAAAATTTACAATTACTCATTGTTTACAATTTCTTCATTATTTTATTGTGCATGATTCTGAGACTACCCTTAAATAATAAAGATAGAAGATGTTGATAATAAATAGTTGATAACCGCCATCATCATCACCATCGTTTTCTGCATCATGATCATAAGACAACTCAAAAACCAAAGAGTCTCATTGTTATTACCTCATGGCTTCTACTACATATACAACAGGATAATGAAGATCATGACGTACGAGGGAGTTATGTCTGCCAATTCCCTCCTCTAGACAAACAAAAAAAGACACTGTATTTATCGTACAACAAAAGACTTTGAGAACCTCATTAGTGTGGATGTTTACCAAGAAGTAATAACTCTATTTTTGCAAAAAACTAGATCCCTAAAGGTGGAGACAGAAAATCAGATTTCAGTATTGTCATTCCCATTAATGAGAAATAAAATGCAACGCTGATTGACTAGATATTTCCTGTTATTTTTCTTTTGTAATCGCCAATGCTACCTGATCTATTTGTTTGCATTTGAATCCTCTTTCACACCCAAAGTTTGTGAAGCAAATGATAGGAGAAAATACGTAGCTAATGTTGATTCCGATACATAGAGCAACAAATACACTAACTACCCTACAAAAAATTCAACCAATATAACTTGGCTATCGTACATTACTCCAGAAGTATCACATGTATAGCGGCAACTCCATGGCTAAATGGCATGCAGTACACTTGTCGATCAATTTGAATACTAGCAAAAAGGAAAAGTCTATTTTTGCAACCCCTGTATCCATTACTGCATTCTATGCATTCTCCTCTGAAGTCGTGCATGCATCTAAAGCTTCGCATTCTCTCTCATTGAGAAGTGAGCAGGCCTCTGTAAACCGCAAACAACCCTAATTAACAGGCACCAAAAACTGACATCAATATTTAGGATATATAAGGGAATGAAAAAATATTTGAGAGAAAATGTATTATGATTGGTGAACTCCAATAAATTTAATAAAATTAAATATTATAAATATTTATTAAATATTATTTTCTCTTTAAATTCTTAAATTATTATAAATCAAATTAAAAAATTATTTAATTAAAAAATTGTATTCAATACATTCAATTTTTTTCTAATTTTATAAATTTTATAAATTTATCAATATTTTAAATTTAAATGTAAGTGAATTAGTTAATTAGTTAATTTGAATAATGGAAGTTAAAGATTTATTTTTTCTTATTGGAATGCTTATGGTAGAAACTACAACTCTTTCTATATTAGTAAATTTGTTATTATTAGTTATTTGGAGTGAACAATAACATAATTGTATATTTTTTAATTTGAATATATTTTTAAAATAGAATAGTAATGAGTTTCTACATACATTTATTATCATTAGGTTATTAGATTAATGATTGGATTTATTAATTTAAGAAAAATGAAAAATTTTATCAATTTTAAAAAAAAAAATCTTTTAATTAGATTTATCAATTTAAAATGATAGAAACATATCTTCATAATAAAAACAAGAACTATAATAAAACAAGAAATCTAATTTTTGAAGGATTTAAAATGGAAATATTTATTTTAAAATTAGAAAGAGTGGTTTTTGAAAGAAATAAGTCCTAGCCCTTTTAGAAAGATGACATTTTAAAAAGAACAAAGATAATTTTTGTAAAATTAATTAGAAATAGATTTTCATAATAAGATGTGATTTATAATAAATTTTATTTCTTTAGTTTGACGATATCCAATTGCATAAAATGTGATAAGATGCAATTGGATATTGTCAAACTTATAATCCTAATTCTATAATTATGATTAAAATTAAGATTATATATTTTTTAAAGTAATAATTAGGGTTATGGTTAGAACTAGTATTCGGAGAAGGGTTAGAATTAGCTTAGGATTAGAATTGTCTTAGCATTAAAGTTACCTTAGGTATAGGTAGGGTTATCATTAGGGTTAAGATTCAATATGGGGTAACATTAGGGCTTTAATAATAACTATCAATAGATAACTCGAATCATACCATAATTATCTTAATTCTTACTTAACTATGATCCTTATGAACTTAACCTTATCCCTAATCCTAACTTATCCCTACGATGAGATAATATGCTTTATCATAATTACAATAATACACTATGAAAGATTAAAAGATGTGATTTAGCTACATGCATTATATTAGTATATTTTGAGATTACATATCCACCTCTCTAACCATTTCTCTGTATTCACCTCTTGTTGTTCCCCTCTATATATATCTCACCTCTCTCTTTCCCCATCCAGGTCTCTCGGAAGCATAGTAATTAAAAAGAGACATATTATTTATGCATAATTTTGTGCGGGTTTGAGAACAGATGAAATAGAATAGGAAATGAATTTCTTATTCGTAGTTCCCAACCATTCTTTGTAAATGAAATGTGGCCATGTCTTACGAGGCTCTGAATGTAGTTTTGGTTGAGGAGAAACGCAAGGAAATGAAAAGGGTCCCATGCACAGGTAACATTAATTTTGACAGTATCCATGTGTTTTGTGCCTCGAGATGCATGCATGAGGATCTGACGGTGGTCATTTATATGCGATGAGAGAAAATACCCATTGCGATCATGCGACAACCACACATTCATGCAACAAATTCCTGAGAAATTTAGCCAAAAAATAAAATTGTTCCTTATTTTTGCATTCCACCTTTCACAAATGTGTCTAGTAGAGCTCAAGAAATCCTTTTGTGCCTCGATGGATGTCCATTAGCTGTTCGAAAGCTTTGATATTAGCACAGGCAAGGAAAAAGCTTGCAAAGATTGTGGAGTTTGGCTTTATACTAGCTGATTGCATTTTCTTGAAAGTTTAAATAAAAAAAAAACCTTTTTAGCTAATATCTGTCATATTTTAACCAAAAGAAAAAATTCTTTGTCATATATATTCTCTGCAGTCCTGCATTTCATGGGATGAAATCTCTCACTAACATTAGACTTGAAGAAGTGTTGTGTATGAGGAATATTTTGTGCAGGGCAATCATGATTAACAGTTGTAGGGTTTTGATCAACACTTATTTTGAGCTCGTCAACACTCATAGGACCATGACTTTCATAAAACATCTGAGCATTTGAATGCTTATCCGGTTGAGGGCGTCGTATCCTATCATTTTCTCTACTAGATATTCAGCTCCTCATATTAGAATATTTAGATATGTCGCTTATGTTTCCAATTGGGAACCACATTTGAATGTCTATTTGCGAGACTGTGAGTTGAAAACTCGCAGAAGAGTGAAAAGACAAACTTAATGAGCTTTTTCAACGAGCCAGGACTAGATCGATGACTGCCGGCGTATTCATCACTTGCCGATAGGATAAAAGACAGATGTCTCATGGAGAGCTCCTAGAGTAATGACAATTTTTCAAAGTGGAAGTACAAGATCGTCATTTCTTCTTTTTAGGAATTTCAATAGCCAGGAGGGATTTTTAAAATTACAATACCAGGAGAGATGTGGCAAGATTTCAAGATTTTCCTTCCCTGGCTACGAAGTCCGTTCAACTATCTTCGGACAAGTAACCAAGGAAGTGCGCTTTCCACAAGTAGAACTAGAGGCTAAGAAGTGAGAATCCCGATTCTCCGAACCAAGTCAAAGTGAAGTCTGCTTGAGGAATACGGAAATTGGAAAAATAAGATAGCTGACGACATTCTCCAGATTTACATTATGCCATGATTGCCTTTTGGCTCCACTTTTGGGGCATTGTAATATAAAAGATAGTATAATACTAGTAATTGCAACTTGGTATTCAAACAATTTTTTTATTTAAATTATTTATTCAGTGTACAAATTACATATCAAATTGTAATTACTAGTAAGTAAATAAAATAATAAAAATAGAAGTCATGAAGAAAAGTCAACATTGTAAAGAAAGTTGCTGCACTTTTTCTATTTAGCAGAAACAGCTATTATAACCAAAGAATGTATCAGTTTCTTGTGTATCATTTGTCCACCGTGATATTGGCTCTAAATACTAAATTAAATTTCATCATGCTTTTATATAAAAAAAAATTATAAAAATATAATTTATTTATTTAAACTTTTAAAAAAACAAAAACATTGTTAACTACATTTGAAACACATAAATCGAAAAAAAAAAAAAGCAACTTAACATTTATTTGACATACAAATTGCATACCAAATTGCAATTACTAGTAATAATCACTTTCAATCATCCTTTCCGTCCATAGCGTAGTCTCAATCCTATTTTAGAAATCTACCCTCATTTTCCACAAAAAATGACGACGTGCAGATAGGACAAGTATTGTGATCCTCAAGCCATGGCCAAATACAGTGAGAATGAAATATGTGCCCGATCATACAAGGAATTTCTCGAACTTGTTCTTCCAGGATAAAATCATCCCTACAAACTCCGCAGAAAAGGCCATCGTCAACATGAAAAGCTGAAATTGCTACAGTGGGCATTGCCTCCACCAATTCTTTCGCCTTCCTTTCTTTCTCTACTATCTGGACGATCTTTTTCCTAAGAGAATCGAAGGTATTGAATACCCCATGTAACCACCGAATATCACCAGGGAGTCGATGTTCATGAACTTCAATGAGGAGAAATTCAGAATGTAAAGAATCGTGGCGGCTGTCAAGCTGTTGCAGATGATGAGGCAGATCTTCACGGTTCGTAAGACAATTTGCTTGGATGAAAAGCTTGGTGGCTTCGATACGTAAATCTTCCATGCGGCATTCGAGGCTTGTACACCACTCGACAAGTTCCTTCTCCATAGAACACATTTGCTTCTCCTGCTGCATTTGCATTTCTTCAGTTCAACGTCTTTATACCGAAATGCTTAACAAATTAATAGTTAAAAGATTTTCAAATAGCTAGGCCAATTTGTGGACTGGATTGCAGTCATCTAGGAATATGTAGTCAATGAAGCGTCAGGGATAGTTTTTCTTGGCGACCGCTCAAAACTGTCGAGTTGTTGATCCAAACGCTACTTAAATTCGCCATAACTTTTCACCATTAATATTTGTAAAATGTCTGTAAACTTAAATAATCTTTTGTTAAAATTTCGGCATATAGCTGTTTTGTTTCCAGGTTTTGTTTTACAGGAGATGTCATAAGCTGAAAATTATATAACCTAATAGTTAGACGTCAGAGTAGATTAAATGTATATTTATAATTTAGATTTATGATAATTAATAAATATCATCAATAGGCAATCCATATTTTAGTGACTTCATTAATAATCATAGAATAAAATAATAATAATGTAAAATTGATATTTTTTAATTAAATTATTCTTAACATTTCTAAATATAAAATAAATAGTAAACAAGAGGAAAAAATAAATTGTTATTGGGAATAAAAGTATAAAATTGAACACGTGTAAAGAGAATTTGTTCAAGGGTATTAGATCTATCACTAGTTTTTTAATTATTATTAGCTATCTTAAGTTGAATACAATATTTGAATTGAATCAAAGTGCAACTTGTATAAAGAGTTGTAGGCCTAACTACTTATCATAAAATAAAAACAACCTATATTCTCGTAAGTATATGCAATTTATTTTTATTTACAAATGTACACACACACACATATATATAATGTATCATAATGTATATATATGTGTGTATACATGTACAAATATGTATTTATGCTAGTCAAAATAAAAGAATATCTATATTATATTTGTCTTCTATTCTATTAAATAAAATAGAAACAAGTTGTATACACATGTATGGTTACATTAAAATGCTCATTCATGCATTCAATTTAATCTTCAACAAGAATCAAATGTTGCATCAATTTAAACATTCTCGAATATGTATGACCCATATAAAATGATACCTTACGTTCATAAAATATTTCATGATACGAAATAAGTAGTTGCGCCATTTATTTATGTTATTAAATATTTGACAATTTATAATTGTTGTTTTCTTCTATAAAATATAAACTTCTAGATTTTAAAGAATGCAACAATACAAGGTAATAATAATTATAGTTGAACATATAATCTTGGTAGTACTAGAATTTGTTTGAATATCAGTATGTCTTTAATAGTTACATTCTATAAGACTATAAATGTGTATGTCGGTTTATATGTAAGGGATAAGCTCCATAGTCATGTGTTTTTTATTAGATTCTAGTTGTTTAGTTAGCATAGTGTTTTGTTGCTTCTAGCTCTTTGATCCCAGTTGTTTTCTAGTTGTGTGCTATATGTTGATTCTAGTTTACCTTTTGTGAGGGTTTAGGGCCCCTTCCCTATTATATAAATAACAAAAAATTTATACAAATTTGAATGGAGGCATGCAGAAGAGGGAGGAGCAGTGGTGTATGGAGGGTTTATATAGATGACAATAATGTAGAGAATGGTGATGACAATGATGGTGTGGATCTCTCTACTTTTTTTTTCTTTGTGGAATTTGCAAATGTTTATTATGGCACTATGGTAGAAGTACTTGGAGTTTTTGAAGGTGACTATATTGTAGAGATTGTTGGTTTGGTTCTTGTTGCATCAAGTCTTCTTGGAGTTTTGGCTAGTGTGGTTTCCATATTCGAGAAATAGACTAAGTTTAATTTTGCCTAAGGTTCTTTCCTACCTCTTTCATTTAGATTTCTTGCTACCGCCATGGTTAGCCAACTAGTTGGATTAGTGTTATTGTCTCTCTCTACTTGGGGATTTCTTCACTCTAAAGATAACTTTTTTTTGGGTGTGATCCATCTCATTCTTTGAAGGCCAATTTTATAGTATATTTTTTTGCTATCTTTTTTTCCATGCTAATGTATGAATGGTTTTTATTGGCTTGTGTTATTTTCTTAGACATAGTTTATTTGTGAAAGTTATTTTTAAAGGCTTCTGCTATATTGGTTGCATCTAGATGAAGTTTGTAGAAAATGGCACTGCAAGGGAGGGTAGTGTTTTCATTGTAATTGTTAATTTGTCTCCCCTATTTTCTATTTTCTATTTCCTATAAGATGTTTCTTGCCTTGTTGGTTGTAGTTGCTAGCAATGAGTGTGGCCTTTTAAGGGTTTACACTATTTTTCTTGGGTTCATTATTGTTTCTCTCTCTATGTTGTGAGCTATTTATAGTGTATTTGATAAGATGCATGAGTACTCTATTTTAGGTATGTCTGCTGAGGTTTTTTGTAGGATAGTTCTTTTTATTTTTCTTTTAGAGGTTTCTTCTTGTTTCTAGGGTCAAAAATATGATTCTCCTCTCTTATACTGTAATTGTTTCTTTTCTTCCTTCGTGCAATAGTGGTGTACAAGGATACCTATTATGGGAGTTCCTATAGATATTTTAGCCTAGGTTCAAGTGTAGTGGTTTGGGGAGTTCAATTTTGTTTTGTTTTTGTTGTTGTATTTTGTGGGGTATGATATTTTTTGTTTTTCTTCTATCATTCCTAGTTTGACTCTATGTGTTCTTTGTCTAAACCTAATTTTATTGACCATGTCTAGGTTAATATTAGAGGTTTTTTATTAGGTAAGGGTCTTTTCTATGTTTCTTGAAGAGAAGTTATTCTTGATGGTTTTTTTTAGGGTTCATTTTTCCAACTTTCTTAATCTTTTACTAGGGTCATTTTACCTTCTACTCTCGCCTTTTCTCACAAGTCTTGAATATAAGTGGAGATTTCTCCTATAGAGGTGGAGATATTAATGTGATTTTATGTGTCAGGTGTTTGTATCTTTGGTTTTTAGGTTTCTCTCCTTTCCATCCTTTTGAAGTGGATGATTCTCCTATCAAGAGGTGGATAAAGTTTCTATGAGAGAGGCAATGTGCTATTATAACCTAGGGTTGTATCTACTATTTCTTTTAGTATTGGCTATATTATTGTTGATGTTATCTTAGTTCCTAATTATTGTCTTCTCAATCCTATTGAGGTGGAGTGTTTGGATGGAGAAGAAAGTTTCTAGATCTTGTGGTAGGTTATGGGATCCCTCTAAAATCCTATGGATTAATTTATAGGATCTTGCAATAACCCTTTAGATTTGTGACTTTCTCCAAGATTTATTTTAGCTTTAACATCATTTGTTTTACATATTTTAGGCTTCCTATTTTTAGCTATTAGTTGAGATTCTAAGTATGTGATCTATCTTTCTTACTTTGTTTCACTTTTGTTTTTGATACCATCAAAATTTAGTTGTATATGGTTTTAAAGCCCCTTCAAAATGTGTGTACACATGTGTTTACATTCATATAGCAACTTGTCATTTTTACAATCCATAATTATGACTAGCACATTATTGGAAACACACACAACAAATAGCATTTTATGTTGTTGCATTGATTTTATAAGACTTCTTCTCATCTTGAGTAGAAGGTTGTGTTGTACTAGTGTAAGAATGTTGTATTTATGACCATACTTTATGCCCTATGGATTTTAAGTAGTGTTTCATTCTGAAACTATAGAATGTGTATCTAGTGCCATCAAACAATGGTGCTCTAAAACCAAATAGACCTTCTTAACTAGCTATAGAATGTAATCCACTACAAGAAAACCCTAAGATAAGAGTATGTCTCTAATACCACTTATTGGAGTTTAATAATCATCGAGAGGAAGCGGTCGGGGGGTTAATTAGCTCTCTATAATTTAATCAAATTAAATCAACTTAATTAAATGAAATGAACTTAATTTAATTTTATTAGAAGACTAAATTAAGAAAATGACTTAAATAAAATTGGATTAAGTAACTCATGCAATCACACAAATTGAGACATCACATTTTATGAGTGGAAAAACCTATTGGCAAATAAAAACCACTCATAAAGTCATGTCAATATCTTATCTAAAAAAAATTATGTTTAAAATGTCTCACTAACAAATCTGGCTCACTGATAATGCTATCTCACTCATAGTATTATAATGCCTCACTATCTATGTTCTAATATTTTAGCAATTGATTAAGATGTAGAGTAACACCCTTGTTTCACTTCTCAACATATTTTGATCTCACTTTTCTTGAGACTCAAAATCAAATGTATTACATGGAACAATGACATATACCATGCCATTATTCACAAAAAAATAATATCCCTAGTGATATAATATAGTGATATAGGATAATTTTTTCAACTCCTCACAATGCTCAAGAATTATAATATTAGTATTAATGTAACTCAATCTCCAAAAAAGTACAAATAATGAAGATGTTTCTTTTAAATATCATATCTCTCTCTATTTTTGTATATTTAACTAATAGCAGTATTTCTACTACCACTTACCATTTCTAAACCATATTAGAAACAAAGATTTAATCTCTATCCCTTTCTATCTCCTACACTCCATAGAAAGTAATATCCTTGATATTAAGGATAACTCAAATAAGCCAATACCTATCCTCCATCAGGGCCTCCTTCTCTACATTTAATAGTTCCACAAAGCTATCTGCCTGACACCCCCACCCCCACAATTATCCAGGAGACGACCTAGGAGGATTCCCCAGCCAAAACTAAAAATCCCACCCAGTCCTCCTCCCAGTCCATCTATGTCATCTAGGAGCCTAAGCTGGGTGCTAAAGAGGGCAGGAACTGCAAAAAATGTGTTAAAAACCCATTCAATAGGAAGGATGGCTAGGAGGTGTCTTATGTCTCTGAGTCTAAGGAAATTAAAGATAGGAAGGAGGATGATAGTACTCCAGAGACCGATTATAAGCCCAAAAAAAGGAAAATAATGGAGAGCCAAGTTAGTCTAAAGGTGGATTTAAGTGGCTCGGGTTGCAGGAGGTCAAACAGACTTGCCAAAGAGCAATGTAAAACCAAGCTCCTAGAAATGACATCTAAAGAACATTCCATGACTAAGAAAGACTCCCATACCACTGAGTCTATGAATGATTCCTTGGAGGATCACATGAGTCCCCTAGGACTAGTAACAACCTTGTTCCCGACCCCAAGCAAGCCATGGAAACCCCCAATATTCCTACCCCACCCCTAAGTCCTACTCAAGATCCCTAGGATAAGCCGCCTACCTCTGATTACAATACCGAGGCCCTAGAGGGAAAAAACAATTTCAAAGGTACTCTTAAAAGGAGGTTCGCAAACTTGGACAAAGATATTGCAGAGATCAAGGAAAATATGCAGGAGCTGATGAACCAATGCATGCTGACCAATAAATTTGGCCTGAAGGTTATGCATGCTTCAGCTATGACTCTTTGTCATTTGTAGCAAAAGTTGGTGGGTGGTACTCTGGAAGTGAATGAGGACAACAAGGATGTATTGCTATTTCTGCAGGAAGAATGGGCGAGGACCCTGTTGTCTAAGCAGTTGGGTGGGAAAAATTAATTTTGGTTCCCATGTGTTGGTTAATTTTGACTGGGCCTAGCCCCATGATCCCCTGTTTTGTGGTTGGGATTAATGTTAGTTTTTATAGCTTTCTGTTCAGCCCTATGTGGCTTTTAACTGATACTTTACATGCTACTGCTCGGTCTAGATACTCTATTTTAATTTGTTTGATTAGTATTGTAGTTTATGTTTTTGATAGGGGCAGATTTAGACTTGGTGATTATACTATTAAATTGTTATATCTACTTTGACTAGTTACATTAATGTGCTATTAATGTGCTACTAGTCTTTTGTTCCTCGGGCCAACACCCTCTTGCTTCTTTATCTATCAAAAACTAATAGCAATAGTTCACAAACTACTTGTGTATTTGAAAAACAACTTCTCAAAACAACATTCATAATTAACAAAATGTACTTTGTGCAAGAAAAAAAAAACTAGTAACAAACTAGAAGCTTCATGTTAGGATGAAGTCACAATCTCAAACACCAATAAAACCTTCACATAAAATATGCATAACCACAACATGATCCTCAAAATGAATACCTAACCACAACATATAGATACTCACAAATTCACAAGCCCTAAACCTTGACTAGGTTTTAAAACACCTTATTTCTCTAATTTTCACAAAAATAAACATGAATGCTAGAATAAACAATAACCTTCACTGAAGCTCAAATTCCTTTAAAAAAATAGTTAACCTTGCAAGAAACCCATACTAGGGTTTATACCTGAATATCAAGAGGAAACAATATAAAAATTCCACTCAACTTTAGGAAAGAGAAGGATATGAAAAATAAACAAAATATGTTCAATTATTACTTGAACCAACCCTCCAATAGAACTTTTTAACAAAATAAAACTAAAACAAGAAATACAACTTTATCTTTCATTTTTCTTAAAGAAAAGAGAAAAAGAAGATGAGAAGAAAACATCTGAGAATGAATTCTTACTTCAAATTCCTATCAAGTTGACCATATAAACTTTCATTTCCTTGTGTCTCTTTTACTGCAAACTCCTCCATATATAAATTCTCACAACCTCTTATAACTTCTCGATTGAGCAAGAAAATAAACCATAACTATATTTGTGAAACCAAAACTATATGTGCACGTGCCCTATCTTTGTCCAAGCTCAAGAGATTTGTTACAAACTAAGGAAAAATATAAAATGAAATAAAATCTAATACTTATTAAAAAAAGTCTCTACCAAATATATTATTGCCACATAATATGTTGATAAAAAAGTATTCCCATTTTAATATGTATTTTGGGGGGAGCATTTTTATTAACTCTTCTCTATATACTTGATGAGATGATAAATTTTATTGACTAATAAATAAATAAAAAATTAACCTTTACAAATGTAGACGTATTGAGTGGACGTATATCCTATTAGGCCATTGAGAAATATCATCAAACCTTCACATATATACCTTGTAATTATATTAACTTGAAATCAAGTATTCATCTTGCACAGATGAATATAGGATCTTATTATGAAGATAATTGATACTAATATTAATAATTCAAACCATGTAAGCTTTACCTTCAAAATGAAATCACTATAACATATGTAATTAGGGAGGAATTTGTGGGAGGGCATTTTTTCATTTAAGTCTAATCTAGATGTTGATAAGTGAATTATAGTGGGATAATTTTATACTCCCTTGTTAGTTATGATTAAAATTTTGTGCTCCTATTTATTTAGAAAGTAGTTAGGACCTTTCATATTTAATTAGTCTACTTATTTTATTACACATAGATCTTCTTGGGGTTTCTTTCACTTGGTCTAATAGGAGGACTAGTGACGACCTCATCCAATTTAAGTCAAAAAGAGTCAAAAAGGGGAAAATGTCATTAGAAAAAAGAAAGAAAAAATAATAAAGAGAAATAATTTTGTCCAATGGTGAAAACCTAGCAAATAGGCACTTTGAGAAAGTATCAGGTTGATAACCTAGCAAACCAACATCATGTGTAATTTATAAAGTCCTTGCATTTTATGATTGGGGGTAGATTTCACCCATGTTATTCTCCACTACCTCTATCATTTCACCCATTATTTTATGCCCTTCATAGTCCTTTTCTCTAATATCCATTATCCTATCAGCATACATATCCCATGTTCCCAACTTTGATCTTGAGAAGGTTAAGGAACTTCCTAGAAGCATCAAATGTCCTATATGCTTTACATTATCCTGATCCCTTTGGTCCATATCACCTATCTTGTTCCCATCCATTTTGGTCCATATTTTCTATATTATTAGAAACATTTGGATCATATCATTTATCTTATCCTCATACCTTTTGTCTATATTTCCTACCCTATTGCAATCTCCAGTCCATATCCCTTTCCTTTATCCCTTATAGATATTTTATATCCTATTCACATCCTATCATTTTTTTGTCCATATCCCTTTCTTGGTCTTCATTTCCTATTACTTAACCTTCACCTTTACCCTATCATTTTTCATCTTTTTGTGCTTCACCCTCTTGCACCTTCCCTTCCCTTTTTCCCCTAATTGTGCTTGCATCTTGCTATGGACATTGTCATAATATGTCATTTTATGATACCTTTTCCAATTTAAACCTTTTAAGTATGACAATTTTCTAATTTATGCAATTCAATTATGAAAAATTTCTTATCGCACATATTCATTCCATTTTGCATTTGGGCTCTAAATTTCTATAAATTGCGTCTCATTTGCACTAATTCAGCTTACCACGATCCTAGTATTCTATTTCTATAAGTTTGTTTTCAATCATTTATGTGATTATGAAGAGAAACATCTAAAAAAAATTTATGGAGAAGAAAAGAGAACATGGAAGCTATATTTGGTGCGGGTTTTTATGTTTTATTTATATGTTTTCAAATCCTTGTTTCAAATAGCTTTTATGGACATTAGATTGGTTTAGATATATTGTATGATATTTATGGTTGTCTCATATATGCTCATCATTCTTTCTTCTAGTCTTACAACATGTCATTATGGTTAAGTTTTTATGTTGTTGTTTCCATAAAGGTTTGAATCCCATTGGGGATGAGGTCCTCCATTTTTGCCTCACTAGTTCATAGCTATAGGTCAAATCATTTAATCCTCTTGTAAAAGAAAAAAAAATGAATTCCTCTAGCCATTTCTTTAGAAATAAATATTCTCTTAAGATAGATCTTGATGATATTTAAATGAAAATACAATATCAAGGTTCCCTTTTAAGGCCTCACCCTAGACCCATCATAGCTTTTCCATTATCATTATGGTAGATCTAGTAATTGGTTTAATGTTTTGATTAGTTTAGTAGATTTTACCCTTTTGACAAAGATTTGATTACAGTAGATGAGAATACATTATATTTTATGATGTTTTCTATACTCACAATGTTGACCCTATGATACATTATGACTGGCATTATGATGATTGATTTAGATGAATACTGAGATGTGTAATTAGGGAATTTATGTTGATATGAGTTGTTAGGAAAATGAAAATCAAGAAATGAATTAAGTTGGGATGTGAATTTCATTTAGGGTTAAAGGTAAGGTGATGATTTATTGATGACTATTTTATGATATAAATATGAATTCTAATTTATGGTTATTTTGATTTATGAATGTTGTGATGATGTGATGGATTTTATATGCTTATGTAAGTAACTAGGAAATGGAGATTTAATTTGAATATCATATGATGAGACTTTTATGGTGAATTGAAAGTTAATTACTTATGTGAAGATTATGAGTGCACATGGTGACATGAGAGAAGATGGTTACATTGAATATGCGAAGTGAATTTCAATTGATTATGTGGCGATACAAATGATTTGTTAAGTTGAATGTATTAATTCATATATGTTGTGGATTTATATTTCTTGGACTACTGATGTTGGATTTAGTGTGCAGGAAATTAGACCATGGTATTATCGGGGAACCAAAGCATAGACCTATGTAAAAATCAGTTCAAGCCAAGGTTTCTTCTAATGAGAGGCAAAAACCTCATTGTATCATATTTTCTTTGTGAAAGTAATGTGCATGAGTGATTTAATTTATATGTTAAATTACTAATGTTAATTATTCTTGAGTATGCCCAAGTGGATATGCCACATGTGTACTTGTGGCCATGACATGTCCACTTGGGGATTAGATGCCCATCAACCTAGGATAGTACCATGAGGATCCCTATGAGAAATCCTTTGGATAGGGAGCTTGAGGTAGTGTCTTATAAATGAATTTCGAATTTGAGCTTTACATGAATTTTTGGGGGGCTTAAAAGGTACCTAGGGGTGTGTTTAGGCCATTTTTAGTAAGCCCACTTGATATACCTAAGGGTAAGGGGAATTTTTAACCATAGGAAAACCCATAGTTGACCAAAAGACCCCTCCAAAAGTGGGATTTTCAAAATGGCCAAAAATCAAGTTTTAAAGCAAGGTCTTGGTTAGAGATCGCTCCATTAGGATGCAAGTCCTTTGCCCACCTTTTGGGCCAACCTTTTTAGAAGCCCATATTTAGAAACCATGTAAGGAACTTAGGGAAGACCTCCCAATGGGAATGTAATCTTATCCCTAGGATTTTGTGTGTAGGCCTTTTTAAAGGGGACTCTTCTTTTGGAAGAGTTTGAACACCCACTCTCTAACTTAGAGACTGGTAAATTTTGGAGGAACTTGGATAGAGGAAAAAGCTTGGACAAAAGGATTTCATCTTCAACTCTCTCACCATTATTCCTTGGACTTAGGTTGGTGACTCCTCATGAAAGCTCTTGTAGATGATAATTTCTTGTATGTAGTATTGTAATTTTGTGTTCTCCATATTTTTGTTGTAGAGAGTATGTTGTGTTGCAAGATTTGTAGTTGTGTATGTGAAATCTTATGCTAGATGTTGTGCAAGTCTTTTTGCATTGTATATGTGAAGATTTGAGTTCTTGAGTTTTCTTGTTTGTGTTGTATATTTTTTTTTAAGGGAGCTCTCAAGGCCATACTCACCCTTGGGAGGGAAGAGTAGTCTTGGGGGTGAAGGGATTAACGAGACAACCATGGGTGTAGAGTCTCTCCTTGGAAAGGAGAAGGAAGAAAACATGGAAGTATGGGCTCCATGTAGCCACACTACTACATTTGACCTATTTTTTGTACCAAAATTTTTGACCATCAATTAAATTTTTTTAGGTTGGTTGGATTATAGAAGGAAAACTTCCTTTTTTTTTCAATCCATGCCCGTGTTAGTCAAAATTTTGACCAATACCATGTAGGTCAAAATTTCAACCAACACAGATATAACTTTAAAAAGAAAAAAGATTTTTTATCTCATTTCATTGTTTGGTTTTCACTTGGAGCACGCAAAGGAGCTAGAGCATACGATTGTTTGAATTGTTATTTGGTGAGATTTTTAGGAGGACCACCTGCATGTGAGGGTTCCCACTGTGATTTGGTGTGAAAGGAGGACTGCCTGCCTGTGAGGGTTGCCACTATGATTTGGTGTAAAAGGAGGACCGCCTGCTTGTGAGGGTTGCCACTGTGATTTGGTGTAAAAGGAGGATCGCCTGTAAGGGTTTTCTTACTCTAAATTTGTCTGGCATTTTTTTATTGGTTACCTACTTAGGGGCCATGAGCAATGTGCCAGGGCATCATGTATTGGGTATTTTCTAGGTTGTTTATATATAATGCCTTGTCAATTTGCAAAGTGAGTGGATAGATTGAACATCTCTGCAAGTTTAACCTTCGATGCATCCACATTTTTGAAGTTCATTTGTTAGTTCCGCAAATATTTTATTGAAAATTTTGTGCTCTGCTCGCGAGATACTAAACTCTCTATCAGAATGGCCCAAAAACTCCTCAATCAGCTTTGTCATGGACAATGTACCTTGACTTGCAATTTCTCCATTGGTCTCCAATGCCATTGGGTGAGAAGCAAGCCAAGGAAATGAATTTTAATAACCCAAGTGCTCAGATTTGGGGGAAGTAGCTACGCTGCTTCAAGATTGATGCCCTAGTTAGATATATGCCATGTGTTTAACCAAAAAAGTAAGAAAATGCTTGCAGTAGCATCCTAGGAATAATCTAGATATATCCTAAATCAAGACTATTTGCAAACTAGAACTCATAAACAAAAACATGACCATCACTTTTTGATGCCTCAAATAGCCATCTGTTACACTATTCAATCCTTTAAGGAACCTGATACATTCCACTATGA
Organism: Chamaecyparis obtusa; assembly: GCA_027943335.1. NCBI lineage: Eukaryota > Viridiplantae > Streptophyta > Pinopsida > Cupressales > Cupressaceae > Chamaecyparis > Chamaecyparis obtusa. The sequence continues at coordinate 308,286 of BSBK01005097.1, read as the reverse complement.
AACTCTTTCAACCAAAACCAATATCATTCACTATTATGTTATTCACAAAGATATCAAAAACCGATAGCGGGAATATATATAAACTCAATTAATAATGAGTTCTTGAAAACTATTTTTTAAAGCTGTTGTAGACATCAATGCTTTCTTGGCTTACCAAATTGTTTGAAAACATTTCTCTGTCAACATAAATGATTACTATCCTCCCCTACGAGACTGTCATAAAGAGACTAATAACCCAAAAAACCATTCCTTATGGGACTGTCATGAAACAAAATAGATCATTTATATTTCTTTACACAACAACAATAAAGAGAAGCCAATTCATTAACACTGTTATGTTCTTCATAATAGAGATAAAAAAATACCAATAGGGAATACATAAAGCTTAATTAAAATACATTTCATTCATACTCAAGGCAGATAAAATATTCATGGCTCTCTGGGTAAAGGCTAGAGAGCCCGATACTTTTCCACAATTATTACTCTCATGCCTATTCTATTGTCTATCGACTCTCTCTAACTGTCCTCCTCTCTATTACATAGTGTAGTCTATTTAAGACCATATTGGACCATTACAAAATGGTTTGTCTTCCATGACCATTCATATTCCTATTCAGAATTTTGCTTACAAATATCCCATATTCTCTTTGTTGAATCATTATAATGTAATTTAACAAATATACCATGGTTCTAACACTTTAATGAATATATCCTCTCTTGACATGACTTAAATGATGTGAAATTTGAAGGTGGGGGTGGTGCCCCTGCACCACATTCCATGTTTTATAGTGGTTAGAGGTCATGGAATGATCATATTCAATTGGAAACTCACAAAACTATCAAAGGAATGGCTGAAACTACTCTGCCAGTCAGAATTAATTGAGTAAAAATACAAATATAGACCTCAAAAATGCATAGATGTGGTCTAGGATCAATATGTAACTATTACAAATGCATTGAAATGTAAGATAATGACAAAATGAATCCAAAATCACTCTAAGAACTCAAGGAAATTGCATTTGAAAGAAGTTTATTTATCAAAAACTCAGTACAGTCCGTACACCAGACCTCTTCTGTCGTACAATGAAACTTTGGCATATTTGATGGAATCCTAGAAACTACCCCAACCAATCCCAATCAGTTGGATGGATTAGTTTGCACTAAAACATAACAAAATCCAATTCCCTCCATTTTCTAATAACCGTTGCATTTCAAATTTTTGAATTTGCAACATTACAATTTTGGAGTTTTTGAAACTTTTAAAGATAATGAAGCCTTAAGACTTTGAAATGTGACCCAAATGAACTTATTAAGAATTATTAAAATCAAATATAAACTATTATAAACTTGTAACACCAAATGCCATCCTGGGCTCTTATTTTGGTCCTAAGGCCTATTAGGCCTTTTAAGACTTATTACATATTTGCCATTTGCATTGCATGGAATGATCTTATAGGCCATTATAAGTGCCAATATATTCCAATTGATGTATTTATATGTCATTAGGTGCATGGTTGTCATTATGGACTCCTGGTAGTCTTTGGATGTTCTAGGTGCACCTGCACCATGTTCGCCACCTTTGAAAGGATGATTGTGCCAAGAATCAGTCCTAACATTCGATGTCTGAGTCTAAATCTATACTTTAGGAATATGGTACCTTGACAGTTAATTCTTTCTACCCACTGGATGTCCACATTTGAACATGGTTGTTTATTGGCTACCCTTCAATAGGAAACTTGACTGTACCTATTTGAAAAATCCCAAAAGTCTGCATTTCTAGGACTGTGTAGCATTGTCCTATTCAATCCTTTGTCCTTTTCTTCCCAAACCTGATTTGTCCTTCCTCCTCTTCCCCTCATTGAAGAACCTCCTCTATTTCTTCTATTTTGTCTTTCACTTTTCCTCTTCAATTTCTCCTCTATTCTAAGGGCCAACTGGTAACATTCCTTCACACTTTTGGGGTTAGAAGCCACAAATTCATCTTGGATGTTAAATCTTAAACCACCTAAATATCTAGCAACCTTAACAACTTCATCTTCTTCCAATCCTTCCCTTATACTTAGTTTATATAATTCATATGTATATGCTTTAATATCTAAATCTCTTTGTTTTAAACTTTGCATTCTTTTATGCATTTGTACATCAAAGTCTTTAGGAAGAAAGTTACCTTTCAATTTTGCTATCATCCTATCCCAAGAGAAAATCTTTGGCTTACCTCTTCTCCTTCTGTCTACCTCCTCATGATCCGACCATAGGAGTGCATGCCCTTTGAGTTTTGTTATTGCCAATTTGACAGTTTTATCTTTCGGTACCTCTTCACCTTCAAAGTATGCAATCCAGTCCAAAAGCTCTTTTTCTTTCAGACTTCCATCATACATAGGGATATCTCCCCTCATCTTATGCTTCTCAATCTTCATATCCTTGAATATCCTAATTGTCTTCTACTCTTCAGGATCTATTTTTTCCTCTTCTTCCTCTCCTTCCCCTTCCTTATGGGTTTCTTCCTCTTCTTCACTATCAACACATTCATCTACTACTCTTCTTGGATTGGATTCTAGTGCTTCAAGCCTAGCCAAAAGTGCATTGTAAGATTTCTACAACCTTGTGTTCTTCTCCTTCAACTCCTAGATCTCCCTGGTAGTACCTCCATTCCTTAGAGGCATTTTCACAAACAATAGTCTAACTTCTTTAGCAAAGTGTTCCTCTATCCCTCTAAGGCACCATTTATTTTAGATAATGTAATTTTAACTGTGGTTGTGTTAACAGAACTATGTTGACTTTATTTTGTAGTTTTTTAACATGAGAGTTTGTAGATTAATAGGAGTTCACAGATATTAGTGTGCCATAGTTTCCCATCTATAACTAGTGAGATTCACATAACTCCTGTACCTAATGCTATTGTGCTTGGATACCTTATATACACTATTTTTCATTAGACTAGACATTATCCAAATAGTGAGTATTTATATAAAGTGCTATAAAACATAGGTGGTCCTCCTTTTATACCAATTAATAACAGTGACAACCCTCATAGGTAGTTGTATAATGTCTAGTATAATCCAAGCACACTAGCATGAGGTACATTAGCTATGTTCATCTCACTAGATATAGATGGGTATTAATGCTCAATTGAACGATAAGTTCCCATAAAAATCTAAACTCCTATTAATCTACAAACTCTCATGTTAAACAACTACAAAATAAAGTCAACATAGTTCCTTTAACACAACCAAAGTTAAAATTAAATTATTCAAAAAAGGGTTTGTGTTTTGAGTTAATTGGTTTATATAAATCTATTTTAGCAATAGGTGATGAACATTCATATTTTCCTAAGTAGTACTTTGAGCATACCTGCCACACATGGACTATTGTGAAAATCAGCACAAGTCCATTTGTTGCAAGAGAGAGAGAGAGAGAGAGAGAGAGAGAGAGAGGAATCATGAGGATATTGATGCTCCACTTACTAGCCATTACCTTAGAAAAATGAGCAAGAAACAAAAAAATAAATGATTAGCAAAAAATGTTAATTATAATCATTTCTTTTTTGGTTTCTTACTCATTTTTCTAAGATAATGGCTAGGCAGAGCATCAATATCCTCACCATTTCCCCCCCCCCTCTCTCTCTCTCTCTCTCTCTCTCTTCCCTACTGGTCCTTTAACATGTATTAAATAGAATCAAATTTTCAGCATATTATTATCATTCCATTTCTTTGTTGTAAACATGTCATTGGTTCAGTTTTATAATTTTTTTTTTGTGTTAAATGCATTTAAAGGTCTAATTCTATAGACTGCTGATGCAGAGCCCTCTACAATCACCTTAAATAGGACAACTCAACTTGAGGATTCAACAAGAAACTTAAATGGAATACACCAAGAAGTACCAAATGATGAATGCTCAATTGTTATAATGGCAAAGCAATATCAGAACCGCCCATTTCTAGAACTTGACTTTTATTATTTCTTGAACATTGTTGACATACTTAAATGGAATACACAATACCAAATGATGAATGCTCAATTGTTGTAATGGAAAAGCAATATCAGAACTGTCCATTTCTAGAACTTGATTTTTCTATAGTCGTAATGATTTTTCTTATTTCTTGAACATTGTTGACATACTTAAATGGAATACACAATAACAAATGATGAATGCTCAATTGTTGTAATGGAAAAGCATCAGAACTATCCATTTCTAAAATTTGATTTTTTATAGTCTTAATTATTTTTCTATAGTCCTAATAATTTTGACAATTGTTGACAAAGAGTGTTTCTTTTTTTTTATTATAGTATAAATGATTTCTCTATAGTTGTAATGATTTTTCTTATTTCTTGTCTTTTGTCCATTTTTTATTTCCTATGTCTGTGCTTCGTGAAAGGATTTTGTCACCTTCTTTTGATGGTATATTTCATTCACTCTATGTGGAATATTATTTTGTTCACTATTTTATTTCAGCTTGATATTTCTTTCATTTTTCATATACACAGAGACTACACATGTTGACAAAAAAATGAGCTATTTGATTTAGGTTTACTTTTCATTATTGCAAATGGTTAATATTTCTGATGGTACTTCCTTGGTGTATTTCATATAAAAATAATAAATGTACTAACGATGGTGTGGTGCATTATTCATATAGGCTCGATGGCTCTTGTCAATGTGCCAAATTGTCAATGTGGTGGTGGGTAGTGTGTGTTGAAGACTTCGCAGACATAGAGCAATCATAGACATAGAGAAACCCTAGATGACAATTTTGGTGCTGCCCAAATAGAAAAAAGGTTGCTAATGTGTATATATTTAATGTTTCTAATGTATATACTATTCATTATATTATAAGAACTAATTTAGATTGGGCATCACAAGGAAATAATGGTTGTGGATACTTTAGTTGGGTCGATGACAACTCATCTACATCTATCCACCCATCTCCACTTATCTGTGATGAAGGATTTGAGTGCAAAACATGTCAAGCTAGGGAAAATTCTGAATTTATATTTTTACGATGCCTTCTCTATATTGTAATCGCATATCTTTATTGCGACCATATGCAGAGATGAACTCAAGAATTAGTTAGTTTAGTATTTTCATATTGTAACTAATATTTTAATACAAATATGACGTAACTTCTCTTTGCCTCAAGTGTGCATATATATGGTTTACATCTTTTTTTAGAATAATTATTCATGTGTATGTCTCAGGTGAGCCCCAATCTACTATCAATCACATGATTTAACATATAGTGTTTTCTTGGTTATTCTATTTGTTTCTTGACCTTTGAAGGCCATTTGGTAATTTCAACTACACCTAAGGATCCATCAGTTGTCATGGAAAATAGGATTCATGTTGCAATGTGCAAGTTGTGAGATGGGAAAAGAGAGGCAAGAAGAGTGGAAAGAAAATGATATTCCTAAGATCATGGATCATTTTCAAGCTTCAGTGAGGCTTCATACCACGCACTGTTCACAAATTTGTATGCAATGCTGATTTAGGCTAGAGGTAAACTACATGTGTCATGTAAACAACATGGTTGAATGTAATCTCTTTTCCACATTTTCAAGAGTTTTCCCACCAATACAAGAGTAAATAACACATTGAACATAATCTACGAACACTACGTGGTATGAAGTCTTGCTGAAGTTTGAAATACAACAGTAGGTGACATGGATCCCCCACATGATAGAGGCTGCAGGGATACTCCTCCCACCCATTCGTCAGCAATGGTAAACCTTATTGAAATTGTAGAAATTAGATAGTTGAAAAATGTTATATTATTATGTTATTATATTTAGGGTTTTGGAGTTATTATGATAGTTTTACTGATATTCCTATCACAATTTGATGTTCAAGATAGGGGAAAAGCACCTACATGAATATAGGCAATAGTTGTAGATATAGATGAGGATATCCTAGAAATCCCTAATCTAATAAATATATTGAAGAAAAAACTAAAAAGAGTCAATACAGAAATTATTAGCTACCAAACATCTTAAGACTGTGAGGGAGTCGTATAGGAGTCTCATCGAGAACCCAAAGTATGAGCGAGCGTCCTCCCTTTATTCCAGTGAGGGATTGGAATGAGTTCATTTTTTATGCAAAGGAGAAAGGCGATACTCAAAGAAGAATTACACTAGCAAATGAGAGAAGAAGGTATGCAATAGTATTAACTACTAGTAGAATGTAACAATGCACTAATTAGTGATCTTTATATCTATATCATGTAACATATTTCAAAGTTTTCATAGGTTGTAGGACACATCAAAGGCAACAAAGACCACACTACAAAAGATTTCACAATAGCTGACAAACATAATTGTAGGCATCATGGTCACATTTTTTTGGAGACAACATAATTGAGTTTTATACTGATGATGATGGAGTGCAACCTCTACTCCTCTGATTCCAAGTTGACACTGCAGGATGTAGAACAAATTGGAACCGGAGGTGTAGAAGTTTCTCTCAATCATCTAGGTATACCACTCAATTACATTGTCTCCAAAAAAATGTGACCATGATCCCTACAATTATATTTCTCAGCTGTTGTGTCCTAGAACCCCTTATGATCCTTTATGGTCATCTATGATACCTAAGAATATATCTTGGAGGTCTTAAAATGTCTTAGGGGGTGATAAGAGGCTCCTAGGAGGGGCCAAATGAGCTTCCACCTTCACGTGATTGGCCTTGTTAAGTAGAGAATGTTAAACTATTCTCGAAACAAAGAGAAGCTCAATAATTTAATAAAGGGATTATGAAGGGATTCCATTGCGATGTGGGAAGTGTATTTAGATAGGGCATCCTAGTGCAAAGACATCTCACACCATCATTATATGGTGGAGAAGAAGTTGAAGCAACAAAAGAGTTTTTGGAGAGCCATGTATTGGCACCAGTCATGTAGTACAAACACTAGAATTTAGTTTTTTGGCATGGGCTGGGAAATTTTTGTATATCAACATGTGATAGAGTTTGGGGATTTTTTAGTATTTAAATACATCTGTGGGATGTATTTCAGAGTTCGGATATATGGGAAGAATGGTTGTGAAAAAGATATTTGTATTTTTCATTTTGAGAAGATCTAGAGTGATTTTGAGTCACATAGGAAATGCCCTAATCCTTCAAAAAGTGCTATTTCGACGAGTTCTGATAACTTGAGGGACATAAAATTATCTGTTGATCACTTGATTTTCTTTTCAACTCAAAAGATAATATTTTTTCCCTCAAGTGATCAAAACTCATCAAAATAACACTTTTTGAAGGATTAGGGCATTTCCTCTGTGACTCAAAATTTCTGGATCTTCTCAGAATGAAAAATAGAAATATATTTTTCACAGCCATTCTTCCCATATATCCAAACTATGAAATACATCCCTCAAATGTATTTAAATAATAAAAAATCCCCAAACTCTATCACATGTTGATATAAAAAATTTCTCATCCCGTGCCAAAAAAACTCAATTATAGTGCTTGTACTACATGACTAGTGCCAAAACAGGGCTCTCCCAATCATTGACTGTGAGCTGCTGGCAATAAGAAATAGAATGAGTGTAGACACCTGAAGATAAATATTAGATAGGGGAAAAGCACCTGCAAAAATAGAGGCAATAGTTGTAGATACAGATGAGGATATCCCAGAAATCCCTAATATACTAAATACAGTCAGGAAAAAACTAAAAAAGAGTAATGCAGAAATTATTACTATTTTGGAAGATGCAAATCCAACCAAGGATATGCTGAAGAGGATAGATCAATTACCTAGTCATGGACATCGTGGTGAGGCTAGTAGTAGCATCATGCAAAATAGTAATAATTTATGCATTGAATCTTCTTTAGTTTTTTCTTCACCATATTTATTATATTAGGGATTTCTGGGATATCCTCATCAATTAATTATATTACATGTCATGTTAATGAGTATGGTTATGTGTTAATGAATTATTGATTAGTGTTGTGTATTAATGAATGTTATATCATATTAATGGATGTTATGTGGTTGTATTGATTGAATGTTATAGTTCATAAATGGATGAATGAAGTGTGTAATTAGATGTTAATGGAGAATTTAGATTAATGTTAGGAGGAGGGGGGTAAGGCCAGATGAGCTTCCACCTTCATGTGGTTGATCTTGTTAAGTAGAGAAGATTAAAGTATTCTTGAAACCAAGTGAAGGTCAAACTAACATACCTTCATTATTTAATCAATTTCATTCATTCTAGGTCTTTGCTCATAAGTTCATTTTGAATGTGTCATTGTCAGGCAACTATCAAATAAAAAACTAGAAGGACCAATAGTCAACTTCTCATTGTCATTGTCTCACATAATTTAGCTTCATTTTGTGTAAGTATTCTCATATTGAATGCATCAATCTCTCTTGGCCTAATGTGGATTATTTCATTAGTTTGTGTTTTTGAGTAGGTGAAGTGTTAAATCAGTTCCTATCTTCTATTCTTAATTTGTTCAAACTGTAGGAGGGCCTGATAGATATACTCAACATAGAATTGACTGCTAGTCTGGGCAATTGAACACACTAAGTCTTTGGCTTGAGAGAAAGAGTTGGGTAATGTTGTTTCTAGAGACCTGTGAAATTGTCCTCAATGGCCTCTTTTTTTTTAACATGTATTTTTATATATATGTAGTGTCCATATTTTTTTTAATATATATTCTTTTTGTGTATATGGTAGTGCTATGGAACCTAAATAAACAATTATAAATGTAATACATAATGTCTTTGATGAAGGAATTGATGTACCACATGTAAACAAAAATCCATGCTTAATGCCATTTTGGGCAAAATGAGTTTGTCTATTAGCATACCAGATTTTGTTACACCCTTCATGACTATAATGTTTAAGTTAAGTATTGATGCAATTTTCTAAAGTAGCAAGTTCTGTTGTCATTGTTTTTTTTCTAGAGGTTCTGAGGAGATTAAGAATTATCAAGGAAAGATATTGAAGTGGAAAGGAAAAGTTTCTGAGAGGTTACAAATATTGAGTCATCGATCTGATATACTTTTTTTTAAGTAATCATTATGAAAATGGTTAAGTTTTCCTAAATTTTTAAAATAATCATAATTATTCAATATCATATTCTTAGCTACAAGTTGCAGGTCTTCATACCATAAATTTTAGAGTTCAAATCTTACATGGATAAATTTGTAGGTTATATTGAAGCATCTGTTATATTTTTTGACTCGATTAAATTCACATCCTAGTTGTCATTGTGTTTGGTACATAAAGCTTTATTTAACTAATTTAATTATTTTAATATTGAGATAAAAAAAATCTACAAATAAAGCCTAGACTGGGGACTGCATAGAAAACTATCATACGAAGAAGTACTAAAATGGTGGTATTAAAGTTCCTTACAAGCAATCCATGTATCAAAATCTAGTTGTAGGATTGAAGAAAAAGACAAGATAAAAAAGTTCATAGGCCCATACAAGACACCCACCAAAATAGAGACCATCAATTTATAGAACCCTTGCAAGATATCCCAAGGAACAATAGGTAGTGAAAACTAGATAGATCAAAAAAAGAACACAACCATATCTTGCCTCACCTATTTGAGGTAAGCCAAACTTGGTCCAATTCTCTTAACAATGGTACATATCCATCCAACTACAACAACCTTCAAAGATTTGCATTGGTAAAGAGAATCCCCATATTTTATCAACCTAACATAGTCTTTGGCCACTTTGGCAATGAGATTGTGAGCAATATTGATCTGGCCAAGGGCCAACTTGTAGTGATATTTATCATATAAAACATTTAGTAGATCTCCATAAAATGGATGGACATCATCTTGGCAGGGAAAATCATCTTAGCAAATACATCCAAAGCAACAACAGAAGCAGCAGCAGCAACAACAAATACATCACTGACACTTCTTCAAGCATATTTCATTGAGTCCTCAAAATGAGCAGCCTTTATTTCAGCTGGCTCATCACTATCATCCTCATCCATTGCCTCGTGGTTCTCACTTCTTTTTCTTTCATGTTCAATATCTTGTAAAAGTGCAGAGGAAAGAGAGCATGACAAATTGAAATAATAAGATACAAGTTGACAAAAATTGAATCAAAAAATGTAAAATTCTAACAAACTAGTTCAAAAAAAACCATTAAGAAATTCATAACCAAATCTAGTTTGCAAAAGCCATTGCAATTGAAACTCACCTTCTCAATATTTTCTCTAATAGCATACTTGCAAGCCTGTTGAAAAATCTCTTTAATATACCATCCATCTCCGTCAACAACTGGTTAAGGACTCTGTTCGCAACACCACCACCATCCCCAACACTGCTTCCACACTGCAAACATGCAAACCAATTATGCATCACCAGTCAAATCCTATCTCTCAAATAATTCAAACAAAATGAAAAAGCCCATAGTTTCATGCAGACCAAAGCAGATGGATTGTTAGAGCCCATTGATAAATCTCTATAATATCTCATCAATAAATATAATGGATGGGGCATTCTTCTCAGACTCCTCAAAAGCCTTCCAGAGATTTCTTTCACTTTCTCCAACCAACTTTGACATGATCTCAAGTCCATTGATACAGAAAAGGAAGGCACCAGTTTCATTTGCCACTGCCCTAGCAATTAAAGTTTTCCCAGAACCGGGAGGCCCATAGAGCAGAATACCCTTTGGGGGCTTCATGTACACCAATAAATTTGAAGAGTTGTGGGTGTCTAAGAGGAAGCTCTACCAATTCATAGATCACCAGTTAGAATTAGTTGAACTAAACTTTCTTTGTTGTACTAGAATTGGGGTCAATGCACAAAGTTGGGTCCCAATTCTGTGGAAGTCTTGTAGAAATGAGAGATGTCACTTGAAACGGGTGCCCGTTTTAGGTTCGGCCACCCAGGCCTAAATTCAAAAAATGGGAGCCCATTTTTTTAAAAAACAGGTGCTCTTTTCTAAATTTTTTTTTAAATTTTTTTAGAATTAAAAATGCATTTTAACACTTTTTTAAAAAAAACAAAAAACAGGCACCCATTTCTTAAGACATTAGCAAGAAGCACACATCCACCTCGAATTTCATTCCAAAGTCAGTTTGGTTTAGGCTTGGTAGAACCAAGCCCATGCCTTAACCTTGAAAATTTTGGTTAAGGCACTGGAATGCCATATTTTTATGTTGCCATAATTTTTTGAGGGCCTTCCTGATCGTATCATTTTATGAAAAAAAAACCATTAGAGTTCTCACTTTCTTGATTTTAAAAATGTAAATTTCATAGTGATGTGATTGTTTTTACTATTTTTGCATTATTTATTAGTTAAAAGTGGTACCTAAATGTAAAATAGTGAGGTTCACTAAAACATTAATAACTTTTTGTTTTTAGGTTTTTTGGAAAATATATTATATGAGACCAAACTAGATACAATTCTTTTAAAGATAATTTTTATTTTTATTTTTAAATAATGAAATTCTCATCAAATTATGGTGTCCATACACAAGAGGTTTTGAAAAAGTATTTTATAGTCATTTAAAAATTAATTAAAAAAATTATATTCAATAAAATAAAATAAAAATATGCTGACCAATATTTGGTGTCTTAGGTATATTTCCCCAAAAGGATTTGCAAAAATTCATTTATTTAAGTCAAAATATGGTGTCTGTTCACGGCTATGGTATGGTCCTGAAATAGGCATTTTGAAAACATGGTTTTTAAACATTCCTACTAAAAAGTAATTTATACCAGGTGGGTATTTAAATAAATTACATATTTGAAAAGTAGACTCCGAGAACTACATTTTCTATTACTAAATTTTTTTGAGATTCAATCTCTAAGTGCCTCAAATTTAGACATCAATTGACAAGAAATTTCAAAAAAAGGGAAAACCCTTCCACTTTTTGCCCAAAAGTGTGACTCAACTTCTTGTAGCCACCCATTGATTTAGTATAGAATATTTTCCAGCAGGATTTTTTTTTTAAAAAGGAAGGTTTTCGTAGCATTATCTACCACTTGAGAAAAAGTTTCCATAGCTAAATTTCCTTGCCAAAGTTAATATTTCTCTAAAGACTTACAAGTTAGTAAGTTAGTTTATCACTTCATTAAGATGACAATTGTGTACTAAGTTTCCTAACTGTATAAGTCATCGTCATCTTTATTATCTTTTGTAGCAAATACATCCAAAGAACCAACAGAAGCACCAAGAAATGGAAATGCAAAACCAAAGCCTCAAGATTGTTGTAGTGTTTGTGCAAAGGCTTGATACTTCCTAATATCAACATCACTGACATTGCTTCGGGCATATTTCATTGACTCCTCAAAATGAGCAGCCTTTATTTCAACTACCTCATCACCATCATCCTCATCCATTGCCTTGGGGTTCTCACTTCTTTTTCTTTCACATTCAATATTATCCTACAAAAGTGCATAGGAAAGAGAACATGACAATTTGAAATAATAAGATACAAGTTGAGGAAAATTCAATCAAAAAATGTAAAATTCTAACAAACCAGTTTAAAAAAATCATTAATAAATTCATAACCAAATCTAGTTTGCAAAAGCCACCACAATTGAAACTCACCTTCTCAATATTTTCTCTAATAGCATACTTGCAAGCTAGCTGACAAATCTCTGTAATATCTCATCAATAAATATAATGGACAGGGCATTCTTCTTAGCCTCCTCAAAAGCCTTCCAGAGATTGCTTTCACTTTCTCTAGCCAACTTTGACATGATTTGAGGTCCATTGATACAAAAGATTCACGTAGAGTAGAGGAGATTGATTGCTAGAGTCCAAAGCAGTCTGGAAAATAGAATGAGCAGGGACCTGCTGGCAATAAGCAACGAAATAAGTGTGACACCGAAGATAAATATCTAGACTAATCACCGATCAGGATGCCATTGGTGATTAGTCTAGATATTTATCTTCAATTTTTTTTAAAAACTCTATATTGTGTCAAAATTGCGACGCCCCTACGTCGAAATTTTGGCCTAAAATCGACCATTCCATGTCAAAATGTGGTGTCACGGGTTTCGCATCCTGGTCAGAGATGCTAAATATTTCGACCAAATGTGGTCGAAATATGACCGTCATGAGTTTCACATCCTGGTCAGCGTGACAAAGTTTTTGACCAATATTAATTTGTATTCGTTGAAAGATCAACTAATAGACCAACACTTGCAAATGTCATTTTTGGCCTAGATTGCCCTTGTTTTTGACTAATATTTGCATCGATCTTTTGACTGTTTCACAAATGGGTTGATATTTCAATGCAAATAATAGCGACAAACCAGTTGGTAGATCATTCGACTGAGTTGGGTAGAAAATTTGACCAATAGTGCATCA